>JAOUWY010000075.1:20408388-20421136 GCA_025728095.1 Prietella phreatophila
CACACAGACACACACACGCACACACACTCACACACACACACACAAAAACACATATACACACACACATACACACACAGGCATGCACACACGCACACATGCACAGGCCTAGACCGGGTAGTAGACCATGCAGTAGTATTGCGTATATAGCTTACAAGGATTTTTATGATGATTATATTATTAGTAGTAGTAGTAGTAGTAGTAGTAGTAGTAGTAGTAGTATAGCATTTGTTTATTATACTACAATTTATTAAATATTCTGCCAATACAATGCTGCTAATACAATATACTGTATCTTGAGTTGCCAGTTTATTAGGACTGGTATACCTAATAATACCAACTTACTGTATACATACAGTACTGTGCAGCAGTCTTAGGCACATGCAAAGAAATGATGTACAGCAAAGACGCCTTCAAACATAATACAATTAAATATTTCTACATTTCAAAAAATACTATAAAGAGCAGTAAACAGAAATAAATGAAATAAAGTCGATATTTGATGTCGACTTTATTAGTAGTAGTGTCCTGTACAGTTAGTGCAGTTTTATAAGGAAATGAGCTGTAAGTTTTACTGAACATCTTGCAGAACCAGCCGAGGTTCTTCTGGAGACTTAGACTGCTGCACTTACGTCTTATTTTTGCAGCAATGAGCCATGTCTCTTCACTTAATATGTTGCTTTCTTAACTGACAAATAAACATTTTTCAGTAACATTCAATTTTGATCTGGAAAAGTAAAGTTTGGAAATCTAACATTATTTTGTAGAAGTCATTTAATAAAAATCTATAACAAGATTTATGCTTAAAAAAATAGGGTGCCTAAGACTTTTGCACAGTGCTGTATGTACAGTATATAAACTGAATTTCCAGTATTTTAGTTAGAGTATAGTTTTGTACATGATAAAATTATTTGCTTGTTTATTTATTACTAGGCTACCTAAATTTCTAACAACTTATTGTGTACTAATATACATTAAATACAATGAGAAGCCTGTAAAGCTTTATATAGGGAATCTCATCTCACACAGCTTTTCAGGAGAAGTACCTCATACCAACTGTGAAGCACAGTGGTGGAAATCTTGTGGTTTGGGGTTGCTTTGCTGCCTCAAGAACTGGAAAGCTTGCATTCATTGATTCATCTATAAATTCTGTATCATATCAAAGAATGCTTGAAGATAATGTGATGCCATCTGTCCAAAGGTTGAAGTTGAACTGAAAATGGACATTTCCGCAGGACAATGATCCTAAGCACACTAGTAAATCCACCAAGAATGACTTAAAAAAGAGAAATGGAGGGTTATGGAATGGCCTAGTCAACGTCTGGATTTGAATCGCACTGAAATGATTTGAAACGCTCAGTATATGCAAGAAAACCCTCAAACAAGAGTGGTAAAAAATTTCATTAAGTCGATGTCAGAAATTGGTAGACAATAATAATTAAAAAAAAAAAAGTTATTTCCGCTAAAGGGAGCAATACTAGATTCTGAGGCCTAGGGTGTACTTGCTTTTTCCACAGGAGAATATATTTTTAAAAAAGAATATGAAATGGTTACTTTTTCTTGTGGTTTGTTCAAGTATAACAACTATATTAACAGGAACAATTTCAAAGATGATCAAATGTTTGCTTGTACAAATATGTCAAAAACCAACAATATCCATGGGGTGAACTTATTTTTTCACATGACTGTTTTGCTGCTCTAGCTTAAACACTCACTCACACATATGGACAGGCAAAAGTAGGTCTACAGCAAAATTCCAACAGCATACCACGACTAAGAGCTCATGGAAAAAGCTGTCTGGTTTCATTAAAATACTCAACTCTGCATCTCCTTCAGTTGAAATACAAGGAGTACTTCAGAGCAGCAGGTTAGCTTTGGGATTCTCAAGAACATGTTCACTGTGTCCCACTGTTTCAGAGTTGGGTTCTTCTATAAACACACTGACAGACTTCAGTGGCAACAACGGAGGTGATCTCAGCTCAGCAATGTCTAAGACACAGTTCTCATCCTACAGTACTCAGCTGATGTCACCAAATGTGGGCATTACTGTTAAATTACGGCATAATCATGGGCAAGGCAATGACAGCTTCATAAACTTTGATTTAATCAGACGGGGAAAATTGAAGCATTATATGAGATAGTGTACGGCTGAGTGGTGATATATATGCAGTCAGATGCACCAGTGACTCCCATCAGCATTCATCTCGCCATTCTTATACTGGCCATGATGACACCACAGTTCAGCTGCTCAGTCAACACTATCCAACACATCCAACAAAGTAAAAAACTGAGAGAAAATAGAGCTGGACACAGATATTGTATACATTGTATACAGAGTCTTGTGTATTAATTACTCAGAGGTGTGTCCAGTGCATGAAAATTGGACCATGATAGTAGTTGTCTCCCTTGTGCAAGCAGAGTCAATGTCATTTCTTTGTTTTTGTCTCCTAATGCAATCAATGGACCTCTTCTACTAGCTATTGAAAGTCAAAGTGGACATATCTGCGGTGGTGCTGAGATACTCTGTCAGATAGAGGATTCAAGCCCATATTTCTTGCAGTCATGTTGTGGTAGTACTCATTCCTGTCTGTGGAGCATGCTCTGCTCCTAATATACAAAAGATATACTGAAATATGCATGAGGGCTGTGGTCTAAAAATGATGGCAGGTCTAAAAATACACTCAAATAGGGAATACATTGACAGCTCCATCATTGGGCTCTCCTTGAGATATGCCATCAGCCTTGCTGATCTCTCTCGTTCTTTCTCTAGCTCTTTTCTTCACCAGTCTCTCTAATCAAAAGCACATACTATCTAACATGCACATACACTTACAAATCCACAGTGACATATTTTATACTGATACATATAAGTTAAACAGACATAGTTTTAATGTGATTATGTACAGAATGCTTGCTTGAAAAAAATCTCTGTCATTGTTACTTTTTTTTATCTTGATTTGAGAAAGGGAATGAGAAAGCATTTTGAGAAGCCACAATGCATTTCCACTTTTACTTAGCCACTTAGCTTTTCCTAAATGTATAATGTATACAATAATATCATATCTATAAATCTCTTTATATATCCTGTTAAATCAATTAGTGGAGGGTTTTTATTTTATTTTTTTATTTTATTTTTTTTAATGATCCACAATGTAGAAAATAAAGTGTTCTGAAATTCTGGTGCATCAACACAAAAGAAAAAAAAATTTATTTATTCTTGGAGACACTACAACCTCTTTATCCTCAACTCATCATCTGAGTGTTTTTACTGTCTTTCCAATCTGGCAGGACAGCAGGTAATGCTACATTAGCCACTGATCAGCCGTGAGCAATAATACCTGGTGATGTGAAAAGGAGTTCACAGTACAGCTGACATATGGACCATCGTTACATACAGAACATGTCAGAACATGTGGCCTTTGACTCCATATTTAAGATCCCAGAGAAACATGCATTATATGTGCTATTTCAGAAGTGTGCTTAACATGCATGACTCAACTGCTAGAGCACTTGTACAAAGTCATCTCTCAAACATACTCACACAGGAAAAAGATTCACGTGCACATAACACTGAGAAAGACTGCATGCTCTAACAGACTCTCCACACTCTTTAAGCATGGTGTGTAGAGTACATCAGAAGCTCTCCCACAGAGTGTGCATGCATGTTGAACTGGGAGATTCAAGCACCGCTATCACCTCTGTAATTGGGTGGATTTTTCCAAGGCCGGTGTGAAATATACCCGTGTGAGTGTAATAAGTTCCAGAGTGTCAGCCTGTGCTAGTCCCCAGGTGATGCTGAGAGTTCACAAACATTTATCACCTAAAAATCCAGCAGCACTCAGGCTAAAGCAGACTAATGCCTTCCTGCTCCTGTTCTCTCGCCACCGCCCGCACATCTAGGCAACAAATATACCTTTAATAGTTATCTATGGAGCCCCTCGCATGCAATGAACAGCCACATTCATTTCACTGCTCTCCAGTTCAGGATAAGTAGATCATTTAAGTCAGATTACATGTTCAGCAGATTTACACATTATATCAGTTGTAAAGCTAAACTTAAGTAGAGACCCTATTATCTGTGATGCAGCCTGTCTTTGCAGCCACCAAATTCTGCTCCAGATTCATTATAGTATCTCTACCGAAAATATTACCTTGGCACATTCTTGTGTGAGCTAATGGCCCTCAGATTGATTTTTAATTAGTAACACATTCGAATCAGGGCCAGTCAAACCACCTCTTTATGCATAACTAATCAGTCTTTCAGATACTGGAAAGTGGTTACAATTGATCTCAAGTTACAGACAATTTTCACCTTAAGCCTGGACAAAATCCAAATTAATAAAAACTCACTATAAATTATGCCCTCCATAATTATTTCTAAGTCAAAATATTACATCCTAGCATGTTTAACTCTGTGAAATGTGTGTTACCAGAAAATAGTTTCTCAAAGATGCAATTTTATTCTAAACGGCTAGTATACCATTTAATCAACTGATTGCTGGCTAAGACTGCTATTTACTTTCATCTTTGGTCATAAATTTAGCCTCATCAGCTGCACTGATCTCATTGTTTAAAATGAAAGATTCCTGCTTGCACTCACAATGTTCATGTTCATGGCAGCTGACAGGCCCAGGAGTATGATGTTATACACTATGAGTGTATACATATTGACACTGAATAAGGCAGTGATGAGCATTCCAAGTACAAGGACATTCAACCATGCACACATTCATTCATTTTCAGTAACTGCTTTATGTTGGTCATCTGGATCCATTGAATCTGGAGTTTGTGAGGATGTGAGGCAGGAATACACCCTAGATGGGACACCAGGGTGCCATACACACACAATTCACACCTAGGAGCAATTTAATATAGTCAATCAATCTACCAGCATGTTTATGTGGGTGAGAAGAAACCTATATGAACACTGAGAGAACAAATACAGAACACAATCAGTAACCTGGGTTAAGGATCACACCTGGTATGGAAACCGAGGCTGTGAGGCAGCAATACTACCCACTTGTTTGTTTGTTTGTTTGTTTGTTGGCGGGGGGGTTATTTTACACAATTTAAAAGCTTTGTGTGTATGCTAGGCTAGCCCAGTTTTACTCAGTGTACCAACTTTTAGCATCTGTGGGAAAATTTCCTGTTGTTAATCAAGCAATAGTCTACTTATATAAACAAGATCATATTAATTATACTGTGTTAATATGCAGCCTATTTCCTCAAAGATTTATAATTTATATTTCTATCCAATGCCATGCATTATTAGGTAGACCATTAAGTATACGGATACAGCTTATTGCATGCATACTGAGGTTGAATTTCAAGCTGGGCCTCTCCTGCTGTGTCTCACGATGAAGAGATGCTGAAGTATTTGGGACTTTAAGTGCTTTTTTAAAACAAGCTGAAATACTTCTAAAAAGAAAATGTCTCAATTTCTCATCACCAATCACATACAGTCCAAATGTCTAGAATGAAATGCCACACTCGGATTGAATCATGATGAACAACATTCATTTCATAACAGTACGTCTACATTTACCAAATATCAAATTTTTCACTACATCACAGATTGTCATCACAGACTACAGACAACTTAGTAATGACTTCAAGTAACTTCACCTAACTTTAAAAAATTGCTGCATGAATGTAAATACTGTGTTATTTCTGTGTTTGCATATTTTTTGTTGCATATGGTTTGAGCCACTGTGTTAATGCTCATAATGCAGGCCATTCAGCTCATATATCCAGCCACCTTCTATATGAATTTTATTCAGTTAAGGATGATTCATGGCACCACCAGTCAGCTTGAGGCAGTAAACAAACACTCAGTGTCAAATACTGTTCCCTGTTCATACAGAACCGTGGTGATTTCTGGAACACACAGCTGTTAGTCATTGACCTTTCAACTGTTTAATTAAAACATTTACAAACATTTGAATATCAGAATGATTATGCAGATGAGAAAATATCAGCATATCTAAATGTTACATCTTATTTTAACATTTTACATGTTCTAATTTAGACACTCATTGAACTGGACACTTTCCTTGAATGATGACAGTTACACTCACAATGCCAAATCAAGTCAAGGGTCATTAAGAACTTCATTAAAAAATGGAAACTTTGTGTTTGTGTGAGACTGCAATCAGAGATCTCCATGGCAGCAGCTACAGCATCAT
Source organism: Prietella phreatophila (assembly GCA_025728095.1). Classification (NCBI taxonomy): domain Eukaryota; kingdom Metazoa; phylum Chordata; class Actinopteri; order Siluriformes; family Ictaluridae; genus Prietella; species Prietella phreatophila. Next base: position 20,414,571 of record JAOUWY010000075.1, read on the forward strand.
ATCCTGTCCCAAAAACAATGTGATTCTTCCCAAAATGGATTGCTTCTCTTATTTTATTGTTTCTTTGCTGCATTTTGTGTTTTCATTTCATTTTTAAACTTTTTTTTTTTTACTTTTAAACATTTGAAACTCCCTGTGAGGCCAGCGGTGCTTCTAAGATCCAGTTTTGGAAACTCCATTAAGTAAAACTAATGGAGCCACGTCTGGTTATTGTTTCTATATTAGACAAGTTTAGACTGAACATGTGAGTCTGCTGATCACACTGAAAATTTGCTGACTCTCATGGAGACAGGTCAATACTAACCAGGTTGACAGTGTGATACTATAAAGGTAAGATGGTACAGGGTGGCTGTCTGAATGAAATGGAACAAGCTCTGTAGGAAGGTGGCTGCAAGCCAAAACTCAATATATATAGCATGCCAGTTTGATTAGGAATGTTATACATGTCATCATCACCTGCTAAGAACAGACATAGCACACAAAGAACATAGGGTTAGATGCCCAACACTGGGAAGTTAGAAAAGCTAACACTTATCCAACCTGAAAACCTAAACCCTTTGCTTCTGAAAAGGGACACATAGAGTGGCCTCTGTTGTGCTGTTGAGAGTTATTTATATTCCTTTTAGGAAAACAGTAGAAATGTTTAAAAAGTGTGTATTTTTATGCTAGTTCAACTAACATTTTGTGGGGAATGTACTCAGGCATAACAAATAAAAGAACAAACACACACACTTGTCTTGCTATCCACGTAAGGAATATTCATTTGACATAATTATTAATCTTATTAATTATCTTTTAGTTTGTTTGTTTTTTTTAATGAAAGCTGCAGTTAGTTTTTTTTTTTTTTTTAAAGCAATTTTCCTTGGGGACTAGCCATAAACATATACAGTAAAAGCATGCCCCATCCCCGAACACACACACACACACACACACACACACAGCAAAACATCCTGTTTATGTTGCCAAGCAATCCACTCAACAGCAATTCATTTGTGCTATCCATAATTATCATTATAATTTTTTTTATTATGCTGGCTGTATTAAAAGGAGCTTATATCACACAGGAGGTACTGTATGTCCTTTACTATCCTATGCTGGGCTGATGGTACTAAATAGAGCATAACCAACACATCAATCTACAGTCTTACACAAAAAAAAGAAGGTTCAATCCAGATTCCTTAAGGTTTTTTTGTTATCCCTCTGTGAAAACATATTATACAACCCTGCAATTGAGTTTTTCATTATCATAAAGAGTTCCAAGTAGAACCTTTTAGGATACTAAGAACACTTAAATATCCACACACAAAAGAAAGCACTGAAGAAATCTGTGCTCAGATACACACACATTTTCACATAAATCTACACTTACACAAGCCCCAGTAAGTATCTATTAGAATCTAGGAAGCATAACTGTAGTTTAGGTGGGCTGGGCTAGTATGTTCAGTTTGTAGCATAGGATTGATTGCTTTTAGTTGTTACTTTAAAATATGTATATTTTTTATTCATAGTTAACTATTTCCATCATGTATTTTCATTTTTGCAAATGAAATCTGATTGGGAAATAGTTTACAGTTACAAGATTAAAGGGAAACATGCATCAAGACTCTTCTCTATACTGGCACCCAAGTGGTTGAATGAATGAATGGCTGGATGAACAGCTGAGTCACTACTGTTTTCAAATTAGAAGCTAGACCCTGACCTATTTGTAGTAGCATGATTATGTGTATTTGATGGAGATACTTTGGATAGGGGCATCTGACAAATGCTGTAAATGTAAATATAATTGTAAATGACATGCCCAATAGAAGACAATATCGCCCAGTTGCAATAAATCATGGGCAAATTTGGCAAGTGTCTGAAACGTTTTACAAAATCTCACAAAGTGATTGTTTCTACAACAAGCATGTAAAAAGTAAAATAAAAGAATGTCCTCACTTGAATGTATAAAAGGACTATCATGAGAGAATCATATATAGATCTAGCTCAGAAACTGCCACAGAATTTATCCAGGATTTTATTGCCATTATGTCACACTTTGTGCCACACAATAAACATATAAGATTGGTGTTATCACATAGGATAAAGCAGACTTAACATTGTTATTACAGTCATGTAACCAGAGGTTACACCCTTTTCTTTCACTTTTATTAGAGTAATAGAAAAGTAGATTATTATATCTACAGCAAAGTGCAAAAAAAAAAAAGAATGCATTTACTTATCACAGAAACAATCCTATATCCACTATGTCATTTTTATTGCTTTAATAATAAATTGAAAGCTGACTGTAATTTTTATGCCACCTTTGCATTCCATATCTACAGGGAATAAAAATCATTTTGAACAGCTTGTGTTTTGTTTTGTGGCAGTTGGTCTGAATCACTGGAGCTCAGTGGATGCTCAGTGATTAAGAGTGTTCTAGTGAGTGGATGATTGTGGCCCTTAACCCTCTGCAAAATGTTTGCAAGTTTTTCTGGATCAACCTGTTAGACAAAGGTTAAACGAAATATATCAGTGTTCTCAGTAATGTCTTATTTCCTGTCTGCACTTCTCTTGATTTTGTACAACACTAAAGCATTGCAATGAGAGGCTTTGTTATCCCTAAGCATCAGATTAATGTCACCAGGGATTCAGACCTGGAACCAGCATTCGCAAACCTGTGCCCGGCACTGTGTGTGAGCCCAGTGTTTATTTGGGTAATGAATTGCCGTAATTAATGCAGTCATCGATTCTTCTTCAATGTGCCCAACAAAGGCTAGTCCGATTTTTAATTTAAAGTGAGTTGCAGGGCACAGTGTAAAGAGTGTGGTGGAGGGGGGTGAGAGCACAGAGGACGAAGAGCACCAATATATTTTAAATAATTGCAGTGCATGCATAGGAAGCGAGTGTAATTGTTCTATGAATCAAATTTGAATACATTCAATTAACTCAGACTAAACGTAGCAGCTTTTGGATCTTCCTATGATTCTTTATCTTACCTCTCACTCTCATCCTCACCCACTCTAATAAAAATGCTAATATGGTGAAGGTAGCCAGGAGTAGAGGAGAAGAGGACATTTTCAAAACCTCTATGTCACATTGCTAGCCACTAAGTTTTTTTGTGCAATAGGTCCTCATAAATAATGTGTTAATCAAACCACATACCAGTGAGAGATCATTCACATAGAACTTTTCCTTAGATTTAAAATCACCCAGTAAAAGGTAGTCAGCTCCATCAAAAAGATACTTGGTCTCAATATAAATATCTTCTATTAAAAAATAATGAGCACTGTATGTTATATAGCCATTTGTGGTTGTTGTTGTTGTTTTTTTTTCCAAAACGGGAATTTATGGGATGTTTATTTCAATGCCCACCAATAATTTTCTTTGGAAGCATTGTTTTTTCTTCACTGTGTCTGTGGTGAATCTAGTAGTTGTGGTGCCTCAGTGATGGAACACCTGGATAGGGGTCATGGGACTGTGTTACCAGAGCAAAATAGAACAATACGTGTTCGCCTTCACCTCATTTGTTATTTTGGTTTGATTCTCACCTATAGAGCTGCCCATCTCCCCTGAGTGTCATTAGCAGTAAACGAGCTGTTGACCTCTCATGACTATTGGAAAAAACTTGGTCTTGGGTGAAGTAATCAAGCCATTGACTGACCCCCTACACAGAGTGGGTACCTGGCCATGAGACATGCAATTATTCAACTTATTGAATGTTTTTAGTGCACAAAGCACAGACAAGGTATAGGTCACTCATTGATCTGTTATCTTCTTTCAAATGTATAGTGTTATAAGTTACCTTTGCACTTCAGTAAGAACCATTATGAACCAGTGGCAGCTGAGAGGTGTAAAAGCAAAATATTTTATATGGAGCCCATGGGTAAAAGAAAATCATAAAATCAAATATTTGTTTCAATCACTATTTTTTTTTACCCTGGAGGTATTATTTTCTGCATAACTGATTTTCTGAATTGGTGAATGCAATCAATTCCAGCGCTTGCCTTTTTTGATGATGAAATAACCTTTTCCACCTTACTTGATTGCATGCGGTTATTGGAAGTTGAAAATATAGCACAAGTAATTATAAACCTCATCCATAACATACTTAAGCTATATTGTGGTTGGCAGAGAGCTGAGTCTATTGTTGAGTTTCCCAGTGCTTTAGAACAATGATTATGATGAATCGCCTTAACCCTCCAAATTTCAGAGGCGGCTGTGGCATGCCTTATTAAAGAGAGAATAGGTGAGAGAGTAATTAAGGCCAGCAAACAGCAGTGACAGTGAGCTGAGCTGCCTGACCGAGGCCACAGCATGAAAAATGGCTCCTTCACGATTCCAATTAATCAGCTGTATTTGGTGTAATGTTGTTTGACGTTGGCAGGGAAGATGTCCTCTGGGTGGGTCTGTCCTCTGACTAACCATGCCTCTGTTATTCCCCATCAGTGTTTGTGACAGTACCAAGCACACACATCTGAGTGAAAGTGTATGTGTGTATGGTGAGACAGAGCAAGAGAGTATACTCTCACTCTTTCTCTCTCTCTCTCTCTCTCTCTCTCTCTCTCTCTCTCTCTCTTACCACTGTTATCAGTTGTTGGTTTCTCTTTTCTGCCGCTGATTGGGAGTTGATTTTGCAGGCCACACAGACCAGCAACAGAACCTGATTAACCTTTCAGTGACACTGCTGCATGAGACCATGGCACTTCCACTCTTCCCTATCCAATATCCACCACCTCACCTCTCTTCCTGTGATAAATTAACAATGGATGAATCCAATGGCCCATAATTACCAAACACTTCGGACACGCTAACATTTTTCAGCTCTGTCAAGGGCCTGTCTTGTGCAGTGGGCTTTCACCCTTTCTCTGGCAGCTCCTTGCTCTTCCTAACTTTGTTTTCTCTGACGTAGATTAGATCTGCCACCCCATTACAGATTCATTTTCCTAATTTTTCATGTCTGCTCAGCGGCCCATCTGCAGCAGGCTGATAATTGTGGGGACCAGCCCTGGTGATTAACATCAGCAGAATTAATTACGGCCGCCATTAAGGCTGCAGGTTGCACACAGTGATCAAGAGAAATTAACTTTCTCCCAGGCCTCTACATCATTTCACCTTCAGCAACATGGACAGCCCACAGACAGGCAAAGGCCTGGAGTAGTGTGTCACACACAAACAAATGCACCAGGACACATGTGTAAATCCACACAACAGAGACCCCATGCTCTGTGGTTAAATTCCCAGAAACAGTCCTAAATAGTGGGTGTGTGTGTTTGTGTGTGTGTGTGTGTATGTGAGGGTGGGTGGGTGGTCCTAGTGTGCATTGGGAACCAATCTAAATAGCTAACATATCATACAAAACAATGGACTAGCATCCCATCCAGGATGTATCCCCACATGGGTTGGGCTCCGGATCCACCACATCCCTGAACAGGATAAAGCAATTACTGAAGATGAATGAATGGATGAAGGGATGAAACACAGTAATGGGATCAATTGATCCACTGTTAGAGTTAAGGTTAGAGTTGGGGTACTCGATCCTGGACTCAAATTCGAGTCCAGACTTGAGTCCAATTATGAAAGAACTCGGACGTGTCACACACTAGAGTAAATTTGTACTTGAACTGAATTTGGACTCAGATATTTTGGAAATTTTTCAGAGTACAGTTGAGTCTGCATAATGTGTAACATGAAAAGAAAGATAAAAAATAAATATCAACATACAATTAAGATAACAAGAAATGAATGAATGTCTTTCTCTCTGACCAGCCTCATCATGCAAGTAACTAATGGATTCAATCACTTCCAGCCAGCTCAGTTACCAGAAGCTGTTTTTGCTATTGGCGATAACAGTGTGAAGATGACACAGGAGAGTATGACATATTACATTGACTGTCTACAAGAGCTTCCCCAGATTACTGTGAAAGTTAATTGTATTATGAGGCATTCAGCTGTTACACACAACAGTAAGAAGGAGAAATGCTTAAAATCATATATTTCGTGTTACATCGACAACTTTGAGGGTAAGTATTCTCATGCTATATCCGACTAGCGAATCTAGCTGTGTTCGTTTCTGATAGTTCATACCTGTCTTTGCATTATTTGTATTTATTTATTTAATTAAAATTTACTTTATACAATAAATTATCTGCATTTGCACCCAACTCCTCCTACAGTCCATGACAACTTGAGTACATGGTTCACTGTAATGTACCTTTTTGAGTATAATTAAATCATAGTATTTTTATTTATTTATTTTTTTTAAATAAAACATTAACCTTCATTTCATTTTATTTTATTCACTATTGCAGAGTAAAAAAATATATAAAGATGCATTTAAACATGGAAGACTCTAAGAGTTTTGAAAAGGTCTCACATAACAGGACACAACAATGTTCGGCCGAACTACTGTCTTCCCGCCATATCTAAAATACTATAATAATAATAACACTATAATAGTTTAATCGTTGTGAAATGAATCAAACACGAAATGAGTTTGTTGTCCTTCATAGACAGATTAAAAGCAGTAATAAAGCATGAAGCTTGTTGTTATGACATGCTGATAAATGTAACTCTACTCTGTACTCTCT
>JAOUWY010000075.1:20478148-20490449 GCA_025728095.1 Prietella phreatophila
CCGGGGTTCGATTCCCGCCGGGGCCATGTGTGTGCGGAGTTTGCATGTTCTCCCCATGCTGCGGGGGTTTCCTCCGGTTACTCCGGTTTCCTCCCCTAGTCCAAAGACATGCATGATAGGTTCATTGGTGTGTCTAATTTAGCAAAAATTTGCTTTCCTCAAATTTTTCCAGACCCAAAGACTCCTCCCACAACTCACTCCCACCTACGTCCACTTAATTAGAACACTGTGATTAGAGCATAACTTTACTATAACTTTATATGAGAACTATCTTTCAGAGACCATTTCCCAGGACACCTTATTAGTAGAGATAATAATTCCCATAATGTAGGAAGCACTGTAATGCACACAGATGTTTTGTGCCAACTCAGCAATTTTGATATAGCCTATAAAGTCTCTAATTTTCGAGGTCATCACATCTTTTCTTAACGTGTGCTTCTGCTCAGCTTCTGCTTCTTCTCCAGTTACTCAGTCCACTCCAAATACTTTTGTCTGGAAGACCTACCAAGAGGCAATTGAACAGCTTGTTTTGAGTATTTCCTTAAGTTTTTTTTTTATTTTTTAGGATTTTGAACTCCTCTGCTGCCCAGCATAGTTTACTCCAATGGTGTGAACACAGCACTTCTATCAGCCATTTATTAAACTCCTATAGTATTCACAAGAGTGTTTGTTTTTATTCCTCTCTTTACAGGCCGTAAGGTGTTCTGAGCAATTATTCTTGGCATGTATTGCATATAAGGCATTTGCACAGTAATTTCTGTACTGTTTTATGGGAGCGTTGCTGTAACGGTATTGTCCGTTTTATTGTGGTGTATAGCTGTGTGCTGTTAATCACATGTTTTACGAAGAGCAGCACTGAATGTACCAAGAAAGCAAAATTGTATTTTTTGCTGCATGTCTTTGTGTGTCCTGCATGGGGTTTGTAAACTATGAGAGAGCTGCAGGCATGTCATAAAGGGTTAATCTCCAGCTAGCTGCATCAGCAGGTAGGCCGCTCGTTAATATTCATGAGCGCGCGCTTTAATGAGACGTGTCAGTAGGAAGTCTGATATGGAATACAATGCTGGCTGTTTGAATTACTGCTCTCAGATTGGTGGATCTATTTCACCATGGAAATGACCTCCGAGTGCTAGCTCAGACTTGATTAGTTGAGTCCCAAATGGGCAGAAAATATCCCAGCCCTCATCACACTGAGATCATGCAGGAAAAGAATGGTAAGATGTGCTTCTAAGCACTGTAAGTGTTTCTGAGAATCAGAAGTGAGCTAGACAGTTCTTTATATCGAGTCTTTTTTTCTTCTTAACACTGTTGTCTTTGAGCAATGCACTACTTATTCTCTCTGCTTCTACAAATCACAGAACACACAAAGATACTGCACTATACAGCTGTTTCCCCACCAATGTTAGGTTTTTCATTTGAGGTAATCCTACATCTCATTAGAGCTAAAGAGCAAGTCCTTCATTAGGCAGCTTTACGTGATCTGTAAGCTTGTAGAAAAGCAGAGTTGACTGTGCTGTGTCTGCGTTTGTGTTGGATAATTGGATGATACCTTTTAAGAATTTTGGATGTCTAGCACTCTGAAAGTTCATTCCTTTCCCTTTTATATGGATGGGGTACATCTTAAAACTGTTTAGTCATTGCAGGCTAGTGGATGAGCAGCAGTAATGCAGGAGAAAAAAAAGGTGTATGTTCATGCTGTTGATTTTCCCTTCACATATATTTAGGTTGGGTGGGGACAGGCACTCTTATTGGCTACAGACGGAAAGCATTGATCCTGCCCACAGAGAAGGAGGGGAGACAGAACTGTTCCTTTTTCTTTGTCTTCCCACTGTGTCTCCAACTTCTCACACAATCAAAAGAAATGTCTCACTGTGTCCTTTTCATTGATAAAGTCTGAACATGGCAGCGCCTCTGTAATAGGCTATCGTATGTGTGTTGTGTCCCGGACAGACTGTCACGATGATGTAGTGAAGATTGTGGAGCTGGCCTGCAAGCACAGTGTGTGTTTGATACCATATGGAGGTGAGCACTCAACCCAGAAGACACTGTAGTGAAACAGCTGATCTATTCCTTTTTCTTTTTATTAATTTTATTGAAATCTGTCTTTCTCCCCGTCAGGTGGTACGAGTGTGTCCAGTGCTCTAGAGTGCCCCCCAGAGGAAACTCGATCCATTGTGTCTTTAGACACCTCTCAGATGGTGGGCACAAAAAATACATCGGGACCACTCACATACACATAATGGCAACTGAGTTTGGTTTAAAGCTCCTATGAAGCCATGTACAAACCTGATGAAGTCTTGCATGTTGCCTGTGAGGACTGTATGCTAACACTGATTTATGTAGCGTTTTGAGGCCTGCACTCAGCTCTCGCGTTTTCTCGCTCTCTTGCTCTAGCTTGCTCGCTTTCTCTGAGCTGCTGACCTATGTCAGAGGTCATGAGGTTGAGAGGGTGGGACATGAAAGGCAGCGGATGCCAGGAGTGGCTGGTTTATGAGCTCAGCCAGATGATTGATGGCTGAGAGTGGAGCTCATGCTCAGAGTATTCCATATCGTGAGCAACATTTGACCCTGGCAGGGAATTGTGGGATTGGGTCATAAAACAAGGTTAACTTTTTAACCCTGTGACGGGTGCCATCGTAGCGTGATTAGAATGTCAACAGACCTCTGTTTTATAAAACAACAATGACTTCTATTCTTTTTGTTTTCATTTTTTTCTTTCTTTTTTTTTAAGCAGCTAGCATTCAGATCAGAAAATTCCACAAGCTCACGCAAACAGTCCTTTTACTGTAGCAGAGCTCATTTGTGAAACAGTTTCCTTAGCACAGGCCTGATGGGAAATACTGAATGGAATGTTGAAGTTCTTTCTAATCAGTCCAGGTTTGGCGTGAGGTGCGGGTCACATGGTCTGTCTGCCCTTCAGCTTCTGTGAAAAATCCCGCCACCTGACCTGTGCGCTTTCATTTTCCTTATCAAAAAGCATGTTCTTTTCCTCCCTGAAGGTTTTGTGGTTTTGTCCCATTTGCTGTCAATCAGTCTTTTATATATATACACACACACACACACGCACACACTGTCTTCTAAGGTGCACTAAGCCCAAACAACTGGACTGAATTTAAGAACTGTAATTCAGACAGACGGACGATTTTATGGAGTAGTGCAGACAGACACTGATGTACACTGTCAACACAAGCACATTTTAATCAAAATCTTACTCTGGCTCTTTTTTGACCTTCTTCTCCTCTGTCTCCCCCTGTCCCTTACTCTTTCTCTCTGTTTTTTCTCTCTATCACATGTCTGTATTACGAGTCTGCTTTTAATTTCTTGGCAAAAGAGTTTTATGACTTTGGCTTGTTCCCCCACCCACCCCCTTTTTATTATTTTTTTTATTTTTCCAGAACCGAATATTGTGGATTGATGAGAAAAACCTAACAGCCCATGTAGAGGCTGGAATCATTGGCCAGGACCTGGAAAGGCAGGTTAGTGACTAATGTGAATTTGTTCTCCCTGAGCATCTGAGTGTGCAGCTATCACTTTGCACATTTATTTCCAACATGTGGATTGAGAGGCAGTGACTGGCACAGAGTTTTCTTTTTTTTTTCCTTTTCTTTTCTTTTTACTCCATGCTATTATCCACACACACCGAGCAGATGGCACCATCAAACTAATGCAGAAAAATGACCTCTAGTATAATATCAAAGTGTGTGTGATGCATGTTAACAAGTCTATCACACACTCACATGTGGGTGTTTTTGCAGCATTGCGAGTGCACAGATGGTATGCTGTTAAAGAGTGTGTTTCTAGGGGGTTCTGTAATAAAACTGGGTTTTTGTGTTTACATCACCTGTATTTGTGTGGGTGGGTGTTTTGTTTTCTTCAGCTAAACGAGAGTGGCTACTGCACTGGACATGAGCCGGATTCTATGGAATTTAGCTCTCTCGGAGGCTGGGTGGCTACACGTGCATCAGGCATGAAGAAAAACATCTACGGCAACATCGAAGACCTGGTGCACAGTCTTTATCATCTTAACACTCACAAATTACACAGATACACATTTATAGCGATCTATCCATCTATCTTATTTATATTTATATATAGCAGTTAACACACATTTTCCTTTTTCCCATTCAATATTTTCCCCCCAAAAAATTTATTTATTGTGGCTGATGTTAACTTTTAATTGTTAGGTGGTACATATAAAGATGGTGACCCCTAGAGGTGTGATTGAGAAGAGCTGCCAGGGTCCTCGAATGTCCACTGGACCAGACATCCACCATTTCATCCTGGGCTCTGAAGGTAGTTACACCACATGTGATTCAGTGGATGTGAATGATATTTTTTCTGGGGACAAGAAATTGCTTTTATCTAAGTAGTGCGAGTCAAAGAGTTACTTTTCAGTTACTAAGATTCCTGAGAATTCACTTTAATTACTTGACAAAGATATGTGTGTTGAGAGAGTTGGATTTTTGATTTCCATGAGCTGTAAGCCGTAATCAAGATTAAAATCGGAAAAAAGGCATGAAATATTTCACTTTGTGTAATGACTCTAGAATATATGAAAGTTCCACTTTTTGAATTAAATTACGGAAAAAATGAACGTTTCCGTGATGATATAATTTTTTGAGATGCACCTGTACACTTCTAGTGGTATATCCATAGTGGACTAGCCATAATCAGACTGGAAAATTCCGTTAGAGGTTGTATGCTATTTATACCTGGTTTGTGTGAACAATAAAGCGTGAAATACTGGACACTTCTTTCTGCACTCAGACAGAAGAACTCACTTTTCTAAATGGTGGACATGGCAAGCAGGCATGATGCTTCACTGCACACACTAATTAGGAATGAAAAGTTTAGGGTGAACTTTTATTTTTATTGTACGGTTGTGCTCACATCAGTCATCTTTCCTCAACTGCTAGTTATGTGCTCAGAATGTGATTTTGAAAAAGTGCTCATCACAGTGGAATGCCTTAAAAATGTTTAAGAAAAGTTAGACTCTTCAGCAAAGCAGTAAGTCACATCAACAGCTTTTTTTTTCTTTTTCTTTTTTTTTTTCTCCGAGTTCTCAACTCAGGGAGCAAATGAAAACAACCAAGAGTTTAATAGGACAATTAATCTTAACACACTCTTCCTCTAAAGATAAAGCAGGTTTCTCACTATAGGTGAACTCCAGTGTTCATTTATTAACAAATGAGTTCAATTGAATCTTTTATTGTTATGATCAATAATAATAAATCTAATCTGTGTGGCTCGCCCATGTAAATAGTTAGGTGGTGCAATGAGATACAAAGCATGAGGCACATTTTAATTTTCCTTCATGTCAGCACAGCTCACAGCCTGTTGTGGTGAGGTTCAGTGATGCAATTAACCACACAGTCCTGTTTTGTGCTCTTGTATAGTTTGATGTTCATCGTAAAAGGTTGCTGCCCTTCAAAACCAAAGTACTAGATAATCAGATTCAAAGCATATAGCCAAAGATTATTTCATTTGAGGCAGAGGCAGCTGACAAACTCCCACAATCTCACGTTTCTGTGTCCTTGTACTTGCCCACTGAGAACACAACCATACGGCAATGCTTATTAACAAATACAGGGACTGTTGGCATTGCAACTGTGAACATCTGCTAGTGTGTGGTGTACACACGCGCGCACACACACAGGCGCACAGAGAAAGTGCACATTCCCCTAGCAGTCTGCAGGGAGATGGAATGATGGGTTAGCATGTGCGTTTGTATCCATTATAATGGCTGTAAGACTATAAATGAGTGCTGTATATCTGTAAATCTGACCTTTTTATCCAAATAAACTTCTGCACTCTATCTCTTTCCTCTGCACTACAAGTTTCACAGACTAATCCCTGAATTGGTATTTCAGCAGTTGGGTATACTGACTACCAGCTGCAGTACAATACGGACTTTAGGATACAGGGCTACACTGCAAATTACAGTAACACAATTGCACTCTAAATTGTGATTAAACAGCAATTTCCAACACACACACTTTTAGAAAGTGTTTTGGAAGGTCAGGGTGTGTGGGTGTTTGTGTGCGGCTCTGTTGGTGTGGGTGGTCTGGTGGCCTCTGCATACTGTAACTCTCTGTTTGACCTGACATTGCCATTCACCTTCTGCTTAAAATCCACCAGCAGCCCACAGCCCTCTCCAAGTTCCACTGTTATTACATTACGTTAGCTACCACTTTTTAGTCTTGCCAGTTTCCAGGCAACCAAAACAAGGGACTGGGCAGCATATTGCAGCTTTTACTTGCACAGTGGGCTAGCTAATTAAATTTATGATTTGTCCACCACTTCTTTACTTTTGGTGCCTTTCAATTCAGACTCAGATGGTCCTGATTTAAATTCTGCTTAGACTGTTTTGACATTTTTTTTTAATTATTATAATTATTTTTAATTCCTTACTTGTAAATAGAAGATATGTAAAACACAATTAAAAACAATGCATTAAGCCATGACCTTAACAAAAGTGTATGAAATCGCTGAGAAAACCCTTTTTGATAACTGGTAAAAATGCTTGCTTGTGTTTTTGGGTGTGTCTCTTGTCAGTCATTGTATAGACACTCTACTGGTTACTGTAGATCCTGGAGGGCGAGTTTAATGACCATGGGAGGAAATCATTAAAATGTTAGAGACCTAATCTTGGTGGAAAAAAAGAGACTTCTCTTACGTAATGCACCTTTTAAATTTAAACAAAGTGTGTATGAAACAGTACCGGCAGTATTTTTAGACACTGTTGTGTTGGACCACTTGAGGGCAGCATGCCATGATCCTTTACAGCCACATGTCCATACATGCGAATTGTTCAGAAAGTTTAGTCAAATAGGAGTTGTTTATACTCCGTTATCACCTTACTGCTACCTTCATAAATAAATGTCTTTATTCCAACTTTGATATGTCTATATATCTACAGCTGAGCTTTTTGTTCTTTATGGTAATAGAAAGCCAGTGTTGGAACTGTTGTAATTGTGTTCTTGAGAAGGGCTCAATAGGCTGTAACATCTTTTTGGTAAATATCTGCAGAAACTTGCATTTACAGCTGGCGTATGTTAGCTCTTTTACTTGCTTTGCCCAAATTAATTGTGGGGTTTTTTTTTTCTTCTCGTAAACATTTATACTCCCATTAAGAAGACATCTGGAATTTTAAATTGTGTTTAAAATGACAGGGGCATTTAGATGCTAACAAATAAGTCTGTTTCACTTTTCTCTCACAGAAGCGACACAGTAATGACAGAATTGTTGTGGGGTTTTATGATGGAGCTTATGAGTATTTACTGTCAACTGGTTAAGATGAAAGTGCAGTAAATGTCCACCCAGTGACTGAGTGTTTATAGAGGAGGCTATTACGGCCATGTGTACTGTACGTATGTGGTAGTAAACAGCCTTATTGGCATCTTTACTGTGCGCTTGAGCCTAGTTGTTGGTTGTTTAGGATTTGCTTGCTTTCACAGTTTGCCTGTCAGGCAGAGAAGTGTTTGCTCAGAGTCCTTTTTTTTCCTTACACAGTTCTGCACAGATGTAGTTTCACAGAAAGTGCAACTTTCATTTTCAGATGCACAGATCACCGGTGGTGCATGCTAGGACAGGGGCCTTTTTTTTTTCCTCCTTCCTCTGTCCTTTAGTATATTTTAGTTACAATATTTGTAAAATAAGTTGTGATATTGAGTAAATCCAAGTTTGGCTGGTAGATTCCTCATTTATAATTTATATACACTTTTTTTCTTGTATTGCTTTACATTACAGTTAGTATTTTATCATTTCTTTTCTAATGCAGTCTGTGGTGTCTGAATTCAGATTCGCCTCCAAGTGGGCGAGCAGCTTTCATCCTGATGTTCATTTATAACGCCATCCTGGTATTTATCACTGCTACTTTCTGCAGTCATGCCTCCTATGGGCAGAGCGCTGGTCTTCCTTGGCTAAATGAGCTGGCAACATGAGCCTCAAAGCAGCAGTGGTAGTTGAGCTCTCGGGGGTCGTGGAGCATGCTGGGATCTAGGCTTTAAGGTGAACAGTGTCTCCGGTGTTGGCTTGACAATTCCTTTGATACAGACCTGCTTTATTTCAACCAAGCCAGAGCTGGTAAATCTCACACAGCCCCCCCTCCGGTGTTGGATGAAACCAGATCACCGAAGTGCAAATGAGGTGGCTAGACAGGGGGTTAGGCGTTGTGGTGTGTGCGAATGTGGATGTAAGCTCTACCTACATTTTGGTTGGGCCTGAGGACAAAGGTATTCAGTTACCCCCCCAACACAAGTGGGTATATAGATATAGTAAAAACTATATGCATATCAGTGTATGATTCTAGTTTTTCTGTGGTGCTGTAGTTGGTTTCCAAACACTTTTAAAAACTTTTTTTGGGGTTTAGGGTTACAGTACATTATATCTTTATTCATTATAGCTATATAAGTGCAGACCATATCTTTGTGTTGACCTCGCAGTTAATCATGTGTCTGTGTGGTGTGGTGTCATTCAGGCACACTGGGTGTTGTCACAGAGGTTACGATGAAGATCCGTCCTGTCCCAGAGTATCAGAAATATGGCTCTATCGTCTTCCCAAACTTCCAGCAGGGCGTGGCCTGTCTGCGAGAGGTGGCTAAACAGGTAACATCTAATAGTCTATTAACTAATTTAACAGCCATCTGTTATGTAATCATTATACAGCGCATAATAAAAATGAATATAAAACGTGAGAGATACTGGATCTGTTTTACCAGATGGTCACATTTTGACGTTTTCTATTATATGTGGTTCTGGAAACTCCAGGAGATAATACTGAAATACATGTCTCTTCTACATGCATCTCAATCTCAATTAAAGTTATATATTTTAAAATCTGGTTATCCCCAAAAGTAGCAGGAAAAAAACTGCAGTTAAAGATTTCATTTCGACTGTGGTGCAGGAGCATCACAGGCAATTTGACATTTAGTGTCTGATTATAAATTGAAGTGAACAGGCTCATGTCCGTTTTGCTACGGTATGTAATTATCCAACAACTTGATCAAAGCCTGACATTCAGTGGTTGAGTAAAACATGTTGAGCTAGCAAGGTTTTAGACATCTTTTGGTAGAATTAATTTATGTCTTAATGGGCAAATACTAACATGTGGTGGTTGACTGTACAGAAAAATCAAGACCAGCTAGAAGGCTTCTGGCACCTTGGAGTGATTTACACACAATTTTATACAAATAGTAGCCTCTGGCTGAATGGAAAGAATGACAGTCTGAACATTATGTTCCAGTTCATCTAAACGACTGAGGGATTCCCCCCAAAATTCCAAACGAATGAAAGAATGACTAAAGTAAATGTTTGTGCGTTTTCTTTACTCTGAATTGTTAGGCCAGCAGAGAAAGCGTTGCTGGCCGTGAGAGTTTGCCAGTGATGGTACCGTTATTGATGACTGTATGTTCTAGCTCTGTGCAGCTCTGCTCATTATGAGAGCATAAATTAGCTCTGAGCACAGCAGACGATGAAGATATCGATCATGCTGTTTAGGATGTGCGAGTTGCAGATCCTTTCCGAAACTTTTCCCCCAGGACTCTCAGTAGCCTGAAACTGCTTTTCGGCATAACAGTGAAATAGGCCTGCTCTTAGCACGTCTTTTGGGGCGATGTACAGCCTTGTTTTTCTGTCTTTTATTGATTTATACATTTAAAAGGACAGATTTAATGACAAGAGTTGTGGGCCTCTTACTACAAATTTCCTACAGATACACTTTGAGTGGGTTTCTTTAATTGCAAACTAAGATGAAGTGGTTTTAGTGTCTCACAACTGTTTGAATGATTTTTATGGTACAATGTTTAAAACTTGTTGGCGACAAATAACCAAAAATCCTAAGGCACTGATATTTCTCTGTTTTAGAGATGTGCTCCAGCTTCTATTCGACTGATGGACAACGAACAGTTCCAGTTTGGTATGTTTTTCCCCCAATCAGAAATCAGTGCTGAAATATTTCTGTTCAACCTTTTCATACCTCTTTCAAACATCAAACATGTGACAAAATGATTATACTGAAGACGTTTCTATGATGGATGATAGGCAGTGTTTGATTAAAAACAACTGTGGAAAAACTTTCATGATATTTTATTTAATATTTACAATATCGTTTAACGCTGAAATGGATGGGGAATTAAAAAGTTACAGATTATAACAGCATTTTATCATTTAAAAAAATCAGTTTAATCAGTCCTCTCATTCCAGTAAGTTTGTAATTGTTCTTAAAAATACTGACAATACTGAAGACATCTCAGGAAAGTTTACTGTGGCATATGATATCGTCATATTGGCCAACCCCAAGTTTAAAGTGCATGTTGGGAGATGGTTTGAAAATAAATAATGGCATGTGTTGACATTCAGGTTTGCACTTTATAATAGCTTGTTTTTATAGTATTCAATTTCTGAGAGTGTGTTTAGTGTCAGGCCAAATTTAAATTTTGATGAATTTTGATTTATCAATCTTTATTATGGAAATTGCTGTAAAACTTTGCTGAGTTAAAAAAAAAATCATTGGAAATATCAAGAATGAAAGTCATGGGAAATCACTGCTGCGTCCAGCAGCCTTTCTGTATTAGCCTTTTCATTCGATGCTTGACGAAGCTGTTATTGCTGTTTTGGAAGCTGCAGCGGGACCCATTATTAATGAGGCTTTAGTTTCGGCTTGGCATCCTGACTAAAATCGAAGGAAATGAAATAAAAACAAATCAGTTTTCACAGCAGGGAAGCAAACATCTGCTTTTGGCTTTAAAATCTATTGCAACATACTGTATCTGCAGTTTTGTTTGTTGTTGTGTCAAGGAACAAGGCGAAGTAGAAGTGCATATGCAAGTGTGCAAGTGCGTGTGTGTGTGTGTGTGTGGAGCTGTTGCCAGGGTTCCAGTGGTAATTGGAAGGAATATCTCTACAGGACTGAATATCCAGAAAGCTATCTGATTATCAGTCACAGATATTACAGCAGGATTATATATACACTATAGACACAATATGGTTAAATATCAGAAGTCCTTGAGAACTATTCTGAGAATTAAAAGTACTATATTGTTTATGGAAGCTCTAAGACGGTCAAGACTGTGCCTTCCCTTTACTGATTATATCTGTGCACCAATGTCAGCTTTAAACACCCTCACTGTTTACAGGTTTATCTTAAAGACTCAAATGCTCAGTATATTTTACCGGATCTGTATTAGGGCCCTTATTTCACCTCGGCTCTGTCTACGAAAACAAACTAGCGTTGTATGTGCAAGATGCTTTGTTTAATTGCCTGTAGCTGATGCATTCTGTGTTTTCTCGTGCATCAAGCAGTTTAATTTTGCATGATATAATTCATCTACAGAGGCCGCCTCAATTCGCTGTCTCGTCTAAAGTTAAATCGATCATTATCTTGCCAGCTGAGCAGCCGAACAAGCTGACACACGATCCAGAAACAATGATAAATGGCCCTGGCAACAATTAAGCTTCCAGCATTTTGACGTCTTAGAGTATTGTATGTGGATATATGAAGGAATCTAAAGGGTTAGGAGATATCACTGTAAAAGTTCCTCAGTCTCTAGGGACCTCATTAACTCTCCTCCCGTCTCACAGTTTTCACCGACGTTGCACTTCTCCGTCTCCACCAACGAGAGAGAGAGAGAGACTAGCACAGAGAAAGATTCAAGCCCTCATTAATAAAGTCTTCTCTTTTCCTAATTATGAGACCATATAGAAATGGAGGCAGGCTTAATTCTCTTCGAGTAATAAAGTTAATTAAGCCCGCATTATGAAGACAACCTTTTAGTAGACCCTATTCAAACTTTGTCATATATTCAATTGTTGTTGAATAATTTGTTTTTTAGTAAGCTACACTCTTCACCATTAATTATGGTATGAAGGGAAAATTGTGATAATTTAAAATTGTGGGTTTTGGTCAGTAGATGTATTTTTGGTTCTAAGGCAATGGATGGTTTTATGAAGAGTTTGGGAAGGTGTGTATGTTTTCACAAAGCACTTTAAATGGAGATCCATAGAAACACCTTTCTTATCCTTTGAACGTCAGGCTTCTTGCTGTCAAACATTTCAGTATTTTTGACAATCTAATTAGAACACTTGTAGTTACTCATTCATATCCTCGTTCCTCGTTATTGAGTTACATTTCAAAAAGAAAGACTAATAAAGGTCAACGGACAGCAAGTGTTTGAGAGCTGCCCCTCTGCTGTGTGTGTGGATAGATGGATTGATGAAAGAAAAGGGAAACACTGCTAACAGCACGACACCATATAATCGTGTTTGAGGTCAATTCAGGTAGCACATCATAACACCAACGTTG
>JAOUWY010000075.1:20521979-20537791 GCA_025728095.1 Prietella phreatophila
GTGTGTGTGTGTGTGTGTGTGTGTGTGTGTGTGTGTGTGTGTGTGTGTGTGTGTGTGTGTGTGTGTGTGCGCAAGTGTGCATGTATGTTTAATGTTGCAGTACTACTGAAAGCTGACTGCGGTGGAGAGATAGTTCCTAGGCTGGAGCACTGTGACTGAATATATAATGGAGAACGCCCACATGCTTGCTGCTAAACACTTTGACTGGGTGCTAAACCTGAGGCTAGTGATACTTCAGAGGAGAAAAGCAATGTGTCTGGCCAGGATTACACACCAGGCCATAATTACGTTCACGGTACACAAAAGCATCTAAGCATCAAAGCTCTGAAAAGCTACATCTTTTACTAATGTGCCTCCTCCCCAAACCCCATGATTTCCAATTATCAGGAACCATAAGGACAAGAAAATGCTTTTGACTTTTTGCTTTGTTAATTTTGTGTGGGTGTGTGAGCATGTCTGTGTGTTCGACCTTTGAATTTAAGTGAAAGTAAATGGTCTTTAAATCAGACTGTTTGTTTACAATCCAGCCCAGGGATTAAATCTGCAATGTCGATATCTCATGCACATAGACAGATATTCTGGTTGTTGTTAAAGAAGGTTAAAAAAAACAACAACAAGGATTTTCACAACTGAGTGAATGAATGTTGTTTGAATTTATGTCATGGCTTTATGACATGAATGGCTATGTTGTTAGGTTTTCTAAACAATTGAATCATTTGTTTTGTACAAGCTGAAATGTCATTCAATTTAACAGGTTATTATGAATATCACACTTTTAGCTTCAATATCATGTACAAAAATCCCATTCTAAGAATTATATACCAGAAAAATAATGATACAACTGTACAACTCCATTTTGGCAAACATGCAATTGAAATATAATTGAAAAATTTATATATATTTGTACATAGTAATATAGTGCTATTAAAAAAATAATAATGTTATCTAAATTTGCTTCTCATTTACCAGTCCTCATTCTTTTTTTAACGTTGAGTTAACAAAAGTTTATTTTATGTTATTAATAATTATATGCTATATGGCAATGCGAATACTTTTTGATTTTGGTCCAACAGTCACCTAATCACTAAACACTTTTTCTCTATAAAGTTCATTAAAAAAAAAAAAAAAAAGAAGCTGTGAATGAACTTCTTGCACGTGGATGTGTGTGTGTGAGGCAGGCGAGACTTACAGAAGGAGTCAGCTTCAGTTCAGATCTCTCTCTGTCTCCCTGCTCGAAAAACTCACTGGTGACCAGCTCGGCTACCTTTACCAATACATAAGCATACACATACGCACACATGCTGTAAGCAACATTACAGTACAAATGATGACATGAGCGGTCTGGTCTGCACTTATATAGCGCTTTTTTTTAAAAACCTTTGTGGTTCCAAAGTGCTCAACACTGGTTCTCATTCACACACACACACACACACACACACACACACACACCAATGGTAGCAGATCTGCCATGCAAGGCGCTAGCTTGCCATCGGGAGCAACTTGGGGTTCAGTGTCTTGCCCAAGGACACTTCAGCATGTGGAGTCACGTGGGCCGGGAATCGAACTGCCAACCCTAAGATTAGTGGGCAACCCGCTCTAACACAGCCGCCCCGAGAATGAGTGAGAAAGAGTCAGTGCTTGCCTTGCGAGAGATTTCCCATGGCTTGGTCACAGCTCCCAAATCACATGCAGTCATTAACATTGATCTAAGACACAGAGAAAATCGTGTTAATCACAAGATGTAACATTGCTTTTAAGTCTATATTAATTAATTAACAGCGTTAAAGCAATGACCGATACTCAGGTGAAGGCTAGGCATAACTGGGTCTAAGTGACTGACCTGAACATATCTCTGTGTTCTTTAACGTTCCAGTTATATTCCCCTTTATTCACCAGCTCAAAGAAACGGTTTCTGTTCCTGTGGAAAACGCATATTAATGATAGCATAATTCACCCAGCAGAACGAACAATTGCTTTGGTTTCATTTCCAACCGTGTCTTTAAAACATTATTGTCTTCACTTTTTTTGTCCTAAGGATTTTCTGCCAATCACGATCCTCCTGATCAGTTTCCATATCTGCGTTAAAGATGTAAACAGTGATTTTTGGGGTAGTTAGTGAAATATAGCCGTCTAAGCTATAACATCTGAATACTAGTGCAAGAAGGGAACTTTCAAAACTGTCTGTCCTAAGTGGTTGGATTTTATGTCTATATCATTTTTTAATAGAACTTGGCACTGGAGTATTTTCTCTTAGCAGATATTTTATTGACATCTGAAGAGAACCTCGCCATATATATAACTGACTGCATCCTCATTAATAACCTTTAATGCAGACTTCTTTTGTTCTCCTGTACATTCTTTGATGTAGCACCTGACAGCGAGTGCAAATGGTTTTGTGTATTTCACCCTACAACCACATGGCGGAAGTAGAGGCTCACGAAACATCAAGTCACAACCAATCCAGCACAGTTTCATCATACACACACTCAGATCCTGTAGCTATGCTACTGGCTTTAAACGGCATACACAGTGGACTGGAACCATAAGAAAAGGTCAGAATGATCCTACTGGCTAGATGATGTGAGACGTTTTGTCTATTCAGAGAAAATTAGATATTTGTTCATGGTCGAACACACAAGACTTTTTCAGACGTTGCCCTTGGCATTCCAAAAAAGCTCTAAAGTGGTTTCTTACTTTTTGGCTGTATGTGTCAGCCTTTTTATTTATTTTGCTTGATTTTGTATTTTATTTAATTATTTGATTTCTGTTTCCTCTCTTTACACTTTGTGGTGGTTGGAAGGCTCAATCAGTGGATTGAGGGTGGACTGGGGGTGGGCTGGGTCTCTGTGGGGTGTTAAATGCATACTTATATGTTTTTAATTGAATTGCAGTTCTGCAATTTGTCAGTTCTCTTTGCTGTGAAAATCTAAATAAACAGAACTTTTTTTTTTTTTAAAGATCAGAATAACAAGAAATTTTGAGAATTTTGACATTTGCATTTGCATGTATGTGTATGAAAGACACTTAATAAGTGCAGAGACATGCAGAAACACTCACTCAAAGTACAGTGTTAGATCTGTAGCCAGGATGGACTGCTTCAGCAGCTGCATGAGGTCTCCATAATCCTGGGATGATAAATTGGAGAATATATTATGGCCCTGGAAAAGAGCAAAGATGTGTGTCTTCAGAGCGGGAAATATCAAGGTACATAATGACAGATAAATCAGTCTATTTCTATTTTGTTACTTCTTTAGTGGGTTTTCAATAGAACTTATCATCTCTGTGGTTGTCCTTGGTTGCAGGCTCTTACTAATCAGAAAGGTGACATTTTAGTTAAATAATTTATTGAGCCTCTCATGGAATGTATAATGTCTCTATAATAATATACTAGAGTAGTGAAAGCAAATGAGAGCAACAGCAGCCACCGAATCTATTTATACGTCTACACAACCCTGCTCATGGAGACCTTACACTTTTATCCAGCCCCCAATAATTTGTAGCTTTCAACAATCTCTAAACATTAAAGCCAGATATTATGAATACCTTAAATGATGTGAGACCTTCTATTTCTGTGACTTTTGTTGTGATCGATGCAGCCAAAAATGCTTGATTTTGCTGCAGCTTTTTTCAAAATTTGCAATGGAACATGCTTAGTTTTTTGTGCTTTATTTTGCGGAAAACTACTTGAACCGGCACAATATTGTTTTCCACAGTCTTACACAGTGATGTTTGTTGGTAAATGAGACCTCTTAGTTGTACTCATGTTCAACGCACGTGAATCAAAGAGTGCCCAAATCTGCGGAAAATCTGCTGTAATTTCGACAAATTGCAAACTCCTCGTTGATTTTGCGTTTATTTCTGTGATCACAAAATCGCAAACTCCTGGAGGGATTAGATGTTGATGTCAGATGTTATAACTCTAGACACACACTGCTCACACACATAACATAAACCATAATGAGTAATACATTTTAATTTGTTGTAACTGGGTTATTTCTTTATTAGGGCAGAGAAGGTGTTGGAAGCACAACAGTTTTTTTGGTTTTTTTGCCCCATTTTCTACCAGATTGGTCATTGGGCAATTCCCACTCACTAGTTAGCTCTCCCCTATAATATGACAGCTACTAATCCGGGAGGGTGAAGGCTAGCACGTGTTTCCTCCAAGACACAATGCCAGACACTGCACCTTTTCAAGCTGTTGCTCATGCCATATCATTGAGTAGTGTAACACTGCCCTCTTCCACATTCATAAACACCTAAGAATGAGTAGTGTCTCTTTAAATGTCAGTGGTGAAAGTAACGCCATCCCTCCCACCTAGACATCATGGCCAGTTTTGCTCTCGGTGAAATCCTTGGATGTCGCATTGGCGGGATTTGAACCTTTTTTTAGGACAAACCTATTTTTGTCCTTTCAATCACCTTCTTGTCAAATATTTTGTTCACAGCATGTTTAATAACAGTGAAAACTGTAATATTTCTCTGTCAGCATATTTATTCATCATACCAAGACTTCACTGGTACCAGAGCGAGAGAAACTGACACACATAATAAGAAAGACTGGCTGTGTTTTGATAGCTTTGTTTCAAACTGGGTATACTGCTGGGTTTTCTAATAGCACTAGAAATATTTAGAAACCAAATAGTGTATATAATATTAGCAGGAGGAGTCTAATCTGAGAGAGATAACATTCCCATTTAGTCCACTGGCTTCTGTTAAGGAGCTTTCTTCCAGATTTTCATGCAGCAGGGTGCAGGGAGAGGATCAACACCAAAAGAGGCTGCAAAAATATCATTTGATCATTTCAGCTACTTCCTTCTGTTAAGTATCCGGTGAACCTGGTTAGCCAGAGGTGTTGCTAGAAGCTGTAATGTGAAGAGAGCATGCTGTAAAACTAGCTACAATATCCGAAACATTTTCTTCTGTTTCTCTCTCTTTTTCTCCCCCTTTAGTTCTCCCCATCTTAGCCTGCCTCTGATTACACACACCTGTCTCTCATCATTAACTGACCATAATTACATTGATTGATTGCATTCAGTAGTGCTATGTTACCCTTTTTATCTTGGACTCAAAAGCATGTTTGACAGCCGTCACAGCCATGTTAGCTGCCAGTGCCGTTATTAAAGTAAGTAACCTGTGATCTTATTCGTTCTGCGGTTCTGTAATAATTTTGAATGGGCTGTAAAGTGTGTGAGTGTGGGATCTTACTTCACTCTGTAGAATCATGACAGCATGGTTGAAGTGGTGATGCTCCATAGTAGCTGATGTCCCATAGAGGAGAGATAGTGCAGAACCTGTCCTGAAAGCAATATGATGAGAATGTGATGAGAGAAAGACACATGATATCTTACTCACAACTGTGGAAAGGGCGTGCTTTATGCCCTGCCAAATAAAAGGTAATATAGATAGCAAGTGCATTGGCAGGTGAGTGAAAGATGGAATAGAAGTTGAGTGTGCTGTCCCGGACTTACCGATGAGTTTACTGTTTATCCATCACACACTCTCTCTCAACACAAGTGTATATATTTGCCAAATCTAGACCTCTGTGTCACACATACAGTTCCAGTTCATGGTGGGTGATTACTCATGCAATCACAACCGATATTGGCACCCCCTTTGCCAAACCCCAACTCCATTCCATTTCTAGAATGTAACATTACAAAATGAGGCAAAGTCCGATCAGGATGAATGTTTATGCAATTCCACCGAATACATGGATGGCACAAACATGCTAGAGTGTTCTCTAATAATGAAACGTGTCTCAGAATTTAATCTTAAGTACCTTGATTTTGGGTTAGTGACTATACATCGATCAATGATTATGACTGGAATTGCATAAGGTGCTCATCAATCAGGTGGTTTGTTACAGCTGAACAGGCTGGTGATAAATTGTGGTTATGGGCAATCAATATTGGTATGCGTGTCATACTTGGCCTGGAATGCATTGTTGGTTCCACGGTGGTCCAAATCATGGCACACACAGCCAACAATGAGTGCTAAGGTCTCCAACTCTGATAGGGTCTCTTGAAAGCCTGCAGTCTGACACACACACACACACACACACGCATATATGATGCCACATCATGTCATCAAAAGGAAGACTTCATAGAGGTTTCATGGCAATGTAACAAAAACAATATACGATAATTGGTCTGTGCAGGTTAGCTGACAGATTGCATTAAAATTAAGTTAAATGCAATTAATTATTTGTGCTCTATTGATTACTTTGCTTTTGTTTAATTTACATGTATTTATACCACAGTGCTGGTGAATTCTCTATCCTGACTGGTCAGATAAATTTTCATTTCTATAACAGCATGGCTCTGACAGTTGTTCTAGCTGCAATGCAAGCCACAGGATTATACAAATATAGTTGTTCTGATATATTATCCTTTCTGTAGTAGCATCTAACACAGGGAATTGTATGGCAGACACGCTATATAAATGGATTTTAAAAACGTGTGTAATTGTTCATATGGACTTTTATTTAGCTTTTTTGAACGGAGTCTCCAATGTCAGCATTTCCTGTAACAGTCAGAGATATACTCATTCATTATAAAGTGTTCTCTGTAACATGGCAGGCTGTAGCTTCAAGAGGAAAAAAAGGGATGGTTTAGGGAACCACTATTTATAGTTACTGTCATGTAAGTGATATTCCAGAACATTAAATGTAACTTCAAATTAAAAAGATAAAAAGTATGGCATGCCATATTCATCCATTCATCTTCATTAACCACTTTATCCCAGTCGGGGTAGCAGTGCATCCGGAGAAAGAATTCACTACGGGTGGCATGCCAGTCCAGCACAGGGCACCACTCACACACATTCATGTGCTCATTCACACACTCATCTACACCTACAGGGAGTTTAGCTTCGCCAATCTGGATGTTTTCATGGACACGGAGAGAACACACACAGAAACTCCACACAGACAGTAACTTGAGCTCAGGATCGAACCCAGGTCCCTGGAGATGTGACATGGCAATGCTACCCTCTGCACAACTGTGCTGTTCATGTTGGGTTTTTTTAATAAATAAAAAATGACAATTGTTTTAAAAAAAAATCTTATTTACTTTAAGTGTTTTTTTTTTTAGATTTTAATCCAAAAAGGACTTAAAATCACAGTTATGATTCTTGCTAAAGAGTCCAACAGTTGTTCAAACTCTAACCCTTCTGATTACTAGCACTATTTATTTAAGTCATACAGTATTTTTTATTCACGTTGTATGTTATTTATAATTCCATAGTTTGCACTTTCTATGTATTTCTTACTAGTACTCTTACTGACTTCTATGGAACTTTTTACGTTGACGATCTCAAGATGTAAATACTGGGTTGTGTCGGAGATTTCTCCGTGCGAGCAGCGCACACTTCCGGGATGTCAAACTTTGTTTACTTTTTGTGTTTTGTTATGGTTTATGTCATGTCTCCACTCCTGTCTTGTTATTGGTTGTTTCCTAATGTCTCAGCTGTTCTGTGTTATCCCCTTTGAGTACCTACATTTAGTATTTAAACCCCTTGAGTGTCTTTGTTCGGAGTGAAGTATTGTTTCTGTATTTTGCCTCCAGAGTCATACCAAGCCTTTGTTCATTGTCCTCGTTTCCTGGTTTTTGATCCTGCTCTCATCCTCATTTGTTTGTTTCTCGTCTACAGTTGCATTTTCAGTTGAATTTGGGGAAACCACTTGAAGCATTCGTTGTGTTGAACTAGTACCACAGTTTTTGTTTGATTTGTTCATTGCAAACAGCTGAAAGTCTGTAAATGTTGACATTAAACCTTATTTGCAATGGGGGTTGATCATTTTGATTGTCTGTTTTTGACTGTCTCTGTTTATCGTATTGGATTTGTCTGCCTGCCTCTCATTAAAGCTTTTAACTGTGTTTGCGTCTGTCTCCACCTAGTTTACATGAAAGGGTGGATTTGAGGATTGGCAGAATTATCCAAGATGGTCACTAAATACTCTAGTGTTACCTCTGTCTGGCACACTGACCCAAGTATACAAAAAAATAGATCTTCCATGTGTGACAGCCCATAGTGGTCCTAATGCAGTATTGTTCTTCCTGCCTAGGGCGCATACTGCAGAGAACACTGAAAGCATTTCACTTCCATTTAATAAGTGATCTAGTCTGGCTTTCACTGTGTATATTTCAGGCCCATTTTCACACTGTTTTTGGAAGTGTTTCAAAAAAGTAGAAAATGCAACACAATCAGGGATTCGGGGAACGGTTCCAGCATGACGCAGAGCAGACCAAGTGCACAGTGCTGCGAGTGTTAGTAGAGCAGTGTTGAGGTGCTTCCTCCGGTATGCAGGACACAGCAGTGGAAACTCTTCACAATGAACATTTCTGCCTTTTCATATTATTATTCCTGCCCTTGTTTTAGTTTCTGTGATGTTAATTATTGAAATGATTAAATAGTAAAGTAAGTTAAAAAAAAAAAAAAAAGATGTGATACACATCACATGCCTTCCCACTTCCCTGTATTAAACACCAAAAAATAAAAATAAATCAGCATGTACGCACACACATATAATCATACACATGGAGGTAGAGTACATGGAGCCCATAAGCAATGTCAAAGTGTTCTTAACTTTGTATGTGTGTGACTTACAGTAAGCATGGAGAACATGCACTGGCAGACATTGAACGCGTGTCTCCAGTTGTGGTACAGAACCATACGATAGTTCTTCCTTACAGTCAACAGCCACCTACACAGAGTCTAAAGAAAAAGAGTGTGAAAACAGAAGAGCAGAAACATGTGATAGTAGTACATGCTTCTATATCAGAGCTGGATAGGATTTTATTCCTTGACTTCTAGTTGTTGTTTTTTTTTTACATGATGGAGTATGTGATGCAGAGTGAAGCATGAGGTTAAAGAGTGGCACAGAATAGAGCCAGGAAATGTGTGTGTGTGTGTGTGTGTGTGTGAGAGAGAGAGAGAGAGAGACCTCATAGTCTATCTTGAATTTCTGCACCATGCCAAGCTCCATGAACATGCGCAGGGCTGCTGTTATCATGGCATCCACGTCCAGAGAAAAGTCATCAAAGGAGAGCTTATCAATGCCCAGCTCACACACCAGAGGGATGTTTGCTGCCTGGAAGGGAAGAGACAGAGAGTTGTACTTTTGAAATCTGTTTTGTCAGGTATTTCTGGCTCAAAACAAAACTATTATAAAACAAAACATGTTTTTGTCCCTTTCAAGAATGCTTGAAAGTGCCACTTTAGTTGGTTTGTTATATGTATATACAACCCCAAAAGTTGGGACAGTATGGAAAATTCACCCTGTACTATATTGAAAACACATTATTAACACATTATTATTATTATTATTATTATTACTTTGTGCATTTGATTTATTTTTGAAAATATACACTTATTTCAAATCTCATGACTGCAACACACTCCAAAAAAGTTGGGACAGTTGACTGTTCACCACTGTTTAACATCACATTATCTTTTGATTACCTTAAGTTTAGCAAGAGGAATTTTCCCCCATTCATCCATTTTGTGTTTCTTTAGATGCGCAAATGTACAGGACCTTTGTTGCCTTATTTTGGCTGCAGGCAGGCCATGCTAGCACCAGTACGCTCTGCTTATGCAGCCATGCGCCTGTAATGAGGTTTGGTGTTGTCCTGCTGGAAAATCCCGATGTCTAGATGGCAGCATATGTTGCTCGAAAATTTGTACATATCTTTCTGCATTAATGATGCTCTCATAGATGTGCAAGTTACCCATGCCATGGGCACTGACACACCCCCATACTATAACAGATGCTGGCTTTTGGACCTGATGCTGATAACAGCTTCGTTGGTCCTTTTCCACTTTGGCCTGGAGAAAGCGACAGCTGTTTTG
Source organism: Prietella phreatophila (assembly GCA_025728095.1). Taxonomy (NCBI): domain Eukaryota; kingdom Metazoa; phylum Chordata; class Actinopteri; order Siluriformes; family Ictaluridae; genus Prietella; species Prietella phreatophila. Next base: position 20,531,829 of record JAOUWY010000075.1, read on the forward strand.
TCCAAAAACTATTTGAAATGTTGGCTCCTCGGACCACAAAACATGATTCCACTGTGCTACTGTCCATCTCAGATGAGACCAAAGTATTCCCGAGCCCATGTCAGGATATCTATTACAGACTCATAATGGTTTTAAGACAGTGACGTCGGAGGGATCGGAGATCATGCACATTTAGAAGTGGTTTTCGGTCTTGCCTTTACGCACCAAGATTTGACCAGATTCCTCAAATCTTTTCACTCTATTGTGCACTGTAGAGGGTGAAATTGCCCCGTCCCAACTTTTTTGGAATGTGTTGCATGCAGCAATTTCAAAATAAATGTTTATCTTCAAAAAACTATGGAGTTGATTAGATAACACATCAAATAGCTTGTCTTTAAAAAAAATTTTGTCTTGTTTAAATACAAGCCAAAGTACATTTACAAATCACCTCTTTGTTTTTATTCGCACTTTCCATACTGTCCCAACTTTTTCGGAATTGGGGTTGTACATCTATGGACTGTAATGTATAAGTCTATCAACTGATAGTCAACTGACCAACAGTTATAAATAGTTATAAACAGCAACAACCTAAACCATTGACACAGACATATTAGAATTAGTTGATAGGCTTGTTGATGACCAGACATATTAGAATTAGTTGATAGGCTTGTTGATGACCAGACATATTAGAATTAGTTGATAGGCTTGTTGATGACAGTCAAATTACAGGTTGTTGATCGTCTATAAACAGTTTGTTGACTCTTTGTAGCATGTGTGCAGTGGTCTATCCAAATATAGTGTTACCCATGTGAAAAATGAGAGGGCTAAAACCAACATCCTAAAAATATCAACAAACTAATAGTTTCTGGAATCCAGACATAGTCAATAATATCAGGGATTGAGCCGCTTAAACTGTGAGAGCTGAAGCTGAACAGTGAATGAACAGCGGTAAACTGAAGCACTTTACTTTAACTGAAGTGCTTTACATTAACTCACCTAAATGCATCTTATACACATATGAGTTTAATCAGATATATACAGAACATAAACGTAATATTACAACTTGCTTCTGCACAAAATGACATGAATGCACACATAAACTTGAACTTAATTAAGGCACTAGGTAGAATGGTAAGTCACGTTTTCCATAATAACACACTAAAACGCAGACAACGAATATCTAAAGCATAAAGAATTCACAATACTGTACTAAAGTCTATATAATTTATTGCTTTAGTTGTATGATTTTATTTTATTTATATTTCATTTATTTAATATTATTTTTTTGACATTTCCAGTTCGAATGTCTGAATATTCTTAAGAATTAAAAATTCATTGCTCTTTGAAAGGGTGTACTTGCATTACTATGCTATTATATTACCATTATACCATAAATGGTATAAAATTGTCTTAAAATGACAATAATATTGTTTATCTCAATTATTTCTGGGACAATATATGGTCCAATAAAAGTAGTTATTGTGACAGGCCTACATACAGTTGACCTTGACATAGCCTCTACTTGTATGCTATGTAAGACCAGTCGTAGCTGTGATTCAGTTGCTACAGTGAGGGAAAAAAGTATTTGATCCCCTGCTGATTTTGTACATTTGCACACTAACAAAGAAATGATCAGTCTATAATTTTTATGGTAGATTTATTTGAAGAGTGAGAGACAGAATAAGAACAAAAAAATCCAGAAAAACGCATGTCAAAAATGTTTGACCATCAGAGGACAACTGGGTGAAAGTGTTGTGGTCAGATGAGACCACAATAGAGCACTTTGGCATCAACTCAACTCGCCGTGTTTGGAGGAGGAGGAATGATGCCAATGACCCCAAGAACACCATCCCCACCGTCAAACATGGAGGTGGAAACATAAGCTGTTTTTTTGGGGGGTGAAAAAATACTTTGTAATGTATCTAGAATACTCAGCAGAGGACTGTAATAAAGTAACATTGTACCTAGTATAAGCAGGACACAACAAATACATTGAGTCAAAGAGATCTGTGGCTTTAAATCAATACTAAACTTACCTAATGTGCTACTCTCTAACAGTTTGCACTCTAGTCAACGAGCATGGTCTGTCTCTCTTTGAATCAAAGACTAGAGGAGGGGAAGAACAGTAGGGCTTGGAAAAACTGTGTAGAAAGGCACAAGTTGGAGAGGAGGGATGCAGAGGATGGCTGCAGTATGGCACTGTGTCTCGTCCACTTTCATTCAGGTCCTTCATGAATGGAGGAGCACTTTGTAGCTTCTTACTGATGCTACTGATTCCACAGAGTCTGCTTATCCAATTAAAACTGAGCTTTGCACAGCTGAGAATCTCAACAGTACAGAGATAAACTGCTAATGAGGGACTCTATAGATAGAGCTTATACAGCGTGACAGAAAAAGAGCGAGTGTAAGAGAGTGCAAGAAACAGAGAGAGAGAGAGAGAGAGCGTATTGGCAAGGGAATTAATGTGTTTTGGTGATGTCATTGACAGATGCTAATTATAGGTATCTGTGAATCCTATTACTAATAATATCAAGAAAAGGTAAACAAGCAAAAAAAAAAAGCAGAAGCCACCTATTCACCAGTCTCAAACTGAGCACAGTTGATCTTAGATTCATGAGGACATCTAGTCATTTTTACTTCACCATATTTAAACAACTACTCGCTAGTTTCTGTATGTCTGTGGTGTCTTGTATCACAGTTTCAGGGTTTCATCGCTTTACTGCCTTCAGGAGAACAGTCCCTTTGGAGCCTAGCCTAAATAAGAAGGGAAATTAATAACGTTCTCACATTCTCCCTTTGTCTGTCTTCCTCTTTCTTTCTCCTTATGTACTGTATCTACTGTAGAGGTAATGCTCTGTATACAGCACTGTATATACACATTTACATTCACGGCATTTGGCAGACGCCCTTATCCAGAGCGACTTAAATTTATCTAATACAAATGATCTAATAACTGATCTAATAGTCTAATCTAATCACATATCTAATAAAAATTAGCATCTTAAAATCGGAGCTACCGCTGCCCAATTTACAGGTGAGATATAAAGAAGTGCTTTAGTGGTGCTACAGCACTATATTTATGAATGAATGTTGAGCTTGCATTTCAGTGACATTTAAAATGCACCATTGTGAGAGTATGTGTGTGTGTGTGTGTGTGTGTGTGTGTGTGTGTGTGAGAGAGAGACAGAGAGAGGGGGAGAGAAAGAGTACATGAAAGATAGAGTGGGTGTCTGACAGAGAGCGTAAGAAGGAAAGACAAACAGATAGAGAGACAGAGCTCAAAGCTGCATTATTTGTGCAGGACTAGTCTCTGCTTGTGCGCATTACTTAAAGCCTACAGGTTTCAAAGCCTCCAGCAAATTTTCTATGCCTATGAAGGCATTCAAAGCGAAATCATTGAGGAAAAGTCTAATATGATGGATGTGCCATCACTAATGAGGGAAAAATCACTCTACCGTGATGGTATGAGCACTGCAGGAACACGAATGAACTGGCATCATTATTAATAAACAGTAAAACGTACAATTAATGTGTGTATGCATGACATATATCATGCTATGTATTATTCAGTTCACATTTTTAAATAGTGAAAGGCATGCTTTTTAATGATACTTCTGATGACATTTGTGTTGGAAAATTTGCTATAGTTCAATCCCCTGTTTATTAATAAATCTGTTTCATTCATTCATTCATTTATTCTGCAGTAACTATTTTATCCTGGTTGTGGTCATGGTGAATCCAGAGCCTATCATGGGAACACTGGGCATGAGACTGTGACACAGCCTGAGTGGGGACACTAATCTATTTCAGGGCACCATGCGCACACACATTCACACCTATGAGCAATTTAGCTTAGCCAGTCCACTTATTGGGATGTTTTTTTTTAAGTTAAAGTTTTACCTTAAACTTGTCCACTTCTGTCTTGGAGCAAGTGGCATGATACGACAGCACCTTGAGAGAGAGAGAGAGAGATATAGAGATAGAGAGAGACGCTTTATTCATTTATTTGATGTCAATGTCATGTCTGACAAATTTCAACATTCAGTAGTAATAACTGAGTAATGTGTGATGCAGGCTTGACCATTCCTGACAATTAACTATTGCATGAAATCAAGTGTAAAATCAGAGAAATTGATGGATTCTGCTGAGGCGTGCAACCCCAACACCAGACAAGCCAGATATTAAAAGTGTGCATGACTTTAAAAAAAAATGGTTAACCATTAGGGGTGGTGAAAATCACCTGAATACTTCTTTATACACATCAGTGTGATAATTGCTGGACTTTATATTATATACTTTAAAAAATGCTGGGTTATTTTTTCTACCCAAACGCTGGGTTGAGCCTTTTGGGTCATTTAATTAGGTTATTTTCTGTCTTGGGTAGTTGTGGGGTAGTTTTGTGTAAGCCAACTGCATGGTTAGTGGCTGGGTCATTTTCACTGACAGTTGAATCAATACAGCCCTCCCCCACCACGACCCCTCAGCCCAGCTCCTTCTCCTAATGTGGAGGTAGCAGTTTTCACACAGACCGACTGTTAGATTTATTTGGAGAAACATGGTTCGTATCAATATATTTATCCATAAAACCATTACTGCACACTAGAAAAGGCAAAAATGTGTGATAATAGTTCAGTTTACATGGCACTAAATGCACCGCTATCTTTGTTAGGTTTGTCTTACTTGTTTGTAATTCCCACTAGATCGTAAGCTGGTTACTCAGTTTTTTGAATGTTTTAAGCATCTCCTTTGATCAAAATCTGACATTTTCCTCTTAAATGTATAACTTATTTGAGCCATTTAATTCAAAGTCTATATATAAACACCACTTTAGCAGCTCTAGCAATACATTTCTGAACACCTTCTTGGGTATAAATAAAGGAGATGTTGACGTTTGTTTATAATGTGGTAGATTTCGCATTTTCAAATGGTAAAAATAACCCTGAAAATATTAACACATTTATGAAATTAAATTAACCCAGCGTTTTTGTCAATTGATATCATCCTTTGGGTTGAAAACCAACCCATCTGCTGGGTTAAAATCAACAACCCAAGTTGATGGTTTAGTTTAACCCAAAATGTGTTCTGTCTCATATTTACTCAGCCGTTTTAACCCAGTGTTTTTTACAGTGTATTTATAACATAATCATAACAGTATTGTAATAATGTATACCAGATACACATACAAAGGTATTTATCATCACTGAACAGATTTTGTGATATAAAAAATAAAAATAAACCAAGATTAATCATATATGTCAGATCTTTCTCCACTTCAGTGTGAAATTACAATGTATAAAAGGTAAGTGAAAAACAATCAGAAACATTTTATGGAAAAATTAAAAAAATTAAAACGTTACACTAATTTTGTTGCATATGTGTGAACACCCATTTATAATTAGGGAAGTGGTTGTATTCAGAATGAACCAATCACATTCAATCTCATGTTCAAAAGTCATTATTATACAGCTGTCATCAATTAAATTATTCTGATTAACTCCCAATAAAGACCAGCTGTTTCTATAGGATTTTATTAAAATAGTCTTGGTTTCATCTGAGTTCTGAGCTGTCAAAGCCTCTACAGGGTTTCACTGTCAAAATATATCGATCGGAAAAAGGGTACCGAAAAAATTTCAAAACATTAGCTGTACCATGGAATACCATGAATGCCATTATCAGCAAGTGGAGAAAATGGAGCACCATAGTTATAGCAACATTAAAGGAGCTGCAGGAATATCTGACAAATACTGATTACTCTCTGCATGTTGCCAAGACTATTACCCAAAGAGACTGAGTAATAAAATCAAAAGGTGCTTAAACTAAGTACTAGATCAGGGGTGTGCACACTTATACAACTAGGTTATTGTACATTTTTTTCCCCGTTATAAAATTTCCTCATTGTTTTTCAGTTTATTTGTATACTTTGCAATTGCACTTTATAGGTGAGAAACAATCTGATATGATTATCTTAATGTCATTCTTTTTTA
>JAOUWY010000075.1:20685959-20696435 GCA_025728095.1 Prietella phreatophila
ACCGGAGTACCCGGAGGAAACCCCCGCAGCACGGGGAGAACATGCAAACTCCGCACACACATGGCCCTGGCGGGAATTGAACCCGGACCCTGGAGGTGTGAGGCGAATGTGCTCCTGACTGATACCTTTGGATGATAATCAAGAATTGTTCATAGAAAGTTGTCAGAAAGTTCATAGAGCATCACCACTTGTTTGTTGACTGGCCTTGGTGTCATTTACACAAAGGTTTTCTAGTAAAAAGTAAAATTAGCAATGCAAAGGAAAACACTGTGCAAACAAAATAATTAGAATCAGACCTGCTTTAAATGTAAAACTTTCAGTTTATTGATCATTATGTTTTTCATTTGATTGAATTTCTGTACATGTACTGTGAATAAAGGCGGTAAGTGTGTTTGTCCTCTGCTCACAACAGAGGACTAGTCAGTATTTAATGAAAAATAAAGCATTACATTTTTAAAAAGTGAGACCTTAAAACATCACCTGAAATATCAGACAAGGAAATAATTACCGGATTTATTCAAAACCGGACACAATACATTCGCTCCCATAAAATTAAAATACATTCATTCAATACCTACATGAATTCTGCCAATAATTCTTCTTTAGTATGAAGTGCAACAATACATTTAATAGTTTGGCTAATATAAAAAAAAGAAGAAGATGGCCTTACTGGCAATCCTGGTTTTGTATATAATGGCATTGAACTTATTATCACATCCAACAACTTTGAGTTTGTGCAATATTTTTTTTCTTTTTTGCATAGTAAATAAAAGTTAGATGTTTTGTAGCTGACATGCACACGTATCCTTCTGTTGTATAAGTTTCTTATTGATTTGGGGACTTCTTTGTATAGTAGTAAGTCAAATATTGTGAATGCATGCAGCAAAGCAATTGCACCCAACAGGCTTAGCAAAGAGAGCTAAATGAAGTGCCACAAAATTGGTACAAGACCTCATCTAAGGTCAAAATTAAACATGTATATTACACATTACCCCAAGATGTCTGAAGGTTTTCTGTCTTCCATGGCACCAAATTGTTTAGCACCAGCAAATCAAATTGACAGGACCTGCAGTGTCATTTTGAAGACATTGTCTCTACTCATGATGGCTTGTGCAGTTTAGACCAACTGAATTGGTTCAGAAATGGATGAGCGTTGAAACATCTTCAAATTTATACTGTATGTAAGTCACTTTTTTTTGACTTACTGTTACTTAACACCTCTCCAGAATGTGATATGGCAAACTGTCAGGGATTTCCTCCTGTGTTTAATTGGAAATCTCCTCCATGTTTGATCCGACATATTACGAGGGGAAAAGAGTTCTCCTTTAGGCACCCAAAAGCCTGTAAATATTTCTTTGGCTTTGAGTCACTGTCAGGATCAAACTCAACAACTGCAAGAAGTATCGTATTGGCTTATCCAGTTTGATTCCCACAGCAATCCCTCACCTGATATATATTTGTATACAACACAACTGAATCTGAGATTTAAAACTAGTTATATATTTGTGTTGAACATGAAGGAGAACATTTGATTGTATGACTGTTTCAAACTATGCCTACTATACAACATGCTCTATTAAAAGCAAAACATAATGCTGAAACATTCAGTGTAAAATCAGCTTACAGATCAGCACCTGAACTCATTCTCTGTCTGTGCAGCAGTAGAGTCCAGTCTACTCCATGTCTATGTGTGATATGTGTAATAAGTTAAGGCCTATATGCAGCTGGGTTCAACTTGATGTAATAAACCACTGAGGAAGTCGCAGTCTGTGGCGATGTACAATCTGTCCCAGAGTAACTGCAGTTCACTGAGCGGAACTCACCCTACCTCACACTGATGTAGTACAAGAGCAATGGCATATCTGTTTGCCTATAGGTATGAAAGGGCATTTTCCCCTTTCCCTTTCAGAGGGTTTACTGCTCTTTTCTTTCAAGTATCAGTAAGCATAGGTAGCCATGCAGCCCTTTGCCCAGGGTGTCAGAGTAGCTGGTGCTCTGTGATGAGATTATGAAAGTGGGATTGGTCGTTATGAAAGATGAAACCTGGTCATTAAACCATCTCAGTGAGCTTGGGATGTGAAAGAGGGCAGAGCTGAGAAGCTGCATTTCTACACAACTAATATGTGGTTTTGTTATCTACTGTATATCATATTTTATTTTATATTATATTTATAACTGAAGTCAGAAAGAGCAGCAAAAATTGTAGTCCAGCTGTAGATTAATTAAGAAGCTTTGGAGGATCACCGTCCATTTTCTCCACTAGATGGCGGATGCGTTTGGGTCATACCTTCGCTTTTTGACGTTTCTTGCCATTGAGATGGTAGAGAAAAACAGACAAAAATACTTGGGTTAGATACGATGGTTAAAACCTGAGTTTCATACAATAATATACTTAATAGTGTTCAACATGACAAAAACTCTGTTCAGTTCTTGACCCACTTTTCTTTTGACAGCTACATGCAAACTGTAAATTTACACCTGGTTTTGGGAGGTGGACAAAATCATGCATTTGCAGTCCTATATGTTGAAGCATGCACAGTGCTTAAATTGAGATTTGTACCAGTCAGTGGATGAGTGGACTAAAATGAACAGGAATGATCTTAGGACACACATGGAATCCTGACTTGAGAGGACTGGCACTAAGATTAAGGCAAGGAAAGGTCTTAATTATAGCCAAGTGACTAATTTTTGTCCAAGTGCTTATATTACATAGTGTTGAGCTTAATTACTAAACTGTGCAATAGTCCTCTGCAAACGTCATTATACATATTACAATATTTTCACAAGAAGCAATAATGTACTTTCATGATGTCCAAAAAATTGGTGAGAAGGAAGATTTGGGGAGAAAGGCATTCATATGGATGCTGAGAAGGACCATGACTCAAAATAATGTCTAGAACAATACCATGACTTTCAACCCAATGATGAAGGCATAATGATGCATTTCCTCTGCTACTTCACACGGAGATAGAGGAAGAAGAAGTGACATGATTTGATAACTTTTCTGACCTCGGCCATACCATGGCAGGTCCTTGCAGTGGTATAGGCCCATATCATTAACAAGTCTCTGGCTAAAGTGCACAATGAAATGCTCAGTGAACCTCTTACCCAACACTGGAGGAGGTCAGTGGCAAATGATCAGAGACAGTTCAGTCATAATAACAAAATATGCTTTAAGTATCATATGATTGCTAAAACTTCAGGTGCTGCAAAGATTTGTATCAAAAACTTCAAGTCTGTATTTTAACATCAGTGCCTAGGTACAGAAGCCTGCATGTATCTCAACTGAAGTTTTATATTTAGCATGCACGGCAAGCTTTTAACCACACATTTCCAGTTCATTTGAGGTTCTGCCACAGTTTAAATGTAACTTCTCCTAATACCGAACTATTTGAAATAATAGGAAATTGCTCTGGGATAGATTACGGTTTCAGATTCAGACTGTTTTGTTGTCTATAGCAGAAGCCCAACTCCTGGAGTGTGTAAGACATATTGATGTTATAATCTGCAAGATAAACACAAGCAGGCCAGTCCTTACTTAAAGCCCCAGCCTGTCCCTCCCAGCACTATGGCTGCCACCAGGATGGCTCCAGCGATGGAGCCAATGATCAGGTTGGTGGCACTAGGTCCTGTTGCGGAGGGGCAGCATGGGAAAATATATATTTTTAATTTGACTAAAACTCAAACTATTAAGTTCAACTGCTGTTTATAAATATTGTTATAAAAAGTTTAAAGTTGCAAGACACAATCACGCTTTTTTCTTTAAACAGGTTAACCTCTTTGTACAAAAATATCTACTTCTGCCTAGCTAAGCAGTTCTACTGCTGTCCTTATATAAGCATTGAATTCTAATTATATTTAATTTGCACTTATAGCGATATATCAAAGACCTACTAATAAATGTACAAACATTTCCAAAGAAAGCTTCATTTGTACACAGTTATTTGTGATATAAATATCATATTCCGAAATGATAGCAGCAGGTGGAAATTTATTTCCCAGTAACCTCAGATTATCTATACAAATGTTGTTGTTTTTTTACTATGTAGCATGCAACCATAAAAATTGTGATGATGTCATCACTTAAACATTACATAGGCAAAATGTATGTCTTAATAAAATTCTAGTGCCTACTGGTAGAGAAATTAAAGTCGCCATAAACATGTTTTGAGAACCATACATTTTTGTTTATTGTTAAATATTAAATTGCTTGTTGTAAGAGGGCAGTGGTATCTCAACAGGGATGTGATGGCTCAGTGGTTAAGGCTTGGGGCTGCTGGTTGCAAGTTCAAAACCCAGTATGGCCAAACTGCCACCGTTGGGCCCTTGAGCAAGTTTATTTATTTATTCATTGTTCTTTTAATGCCATGCCAGCATCAGTGGCTGCTTTCATTTCAAGATCAAGGTAGGTAAAGCAGGGCATTCCAGTAATTTGTACAGCATTACAACAATAAAATCTTACAACATTTCAGCAGCGTCAACAACAGCAGCTATATTTGGTATTCAATAAGAAGATTTTGGAAGACCTGGCCCTTGAGGAAGAGACTTATTCCCTAAACTGCTCAGTTGTGTCCTGTCTCAGATGTAAGTTGCTTTGTATAAAAGTGTCAGGCAAGTGAGTATAATGTAAATGTAAAGATTTGCTCAGTTCCTTCCCATTTTGGAGCAAAGCCACTGCAATATGTAACTACTGACACTAATGCAGTAATCCAAACAATACCCATAGCAGGCCTTAATGCCAGAAGTGCACCAGCTCATGGGAAAAAGGTGAGACAGTGCAATGAAGAGGCCTCAGACCTGGCTTTAAGGCAATGATGGATCACAACTATATTTGCAGTCTAACAGATTAATTGCTTTTCATTTAGACATGCGCATATAGTACAGTAATGCAAATCTGTTACTGATCAGATTTTGGTTAATGAGCTTATACTGTCTAGTCCACATGTGGTAGCTCAGTGGATTACCTTAGTGTTTCTGAACCCTAAATTAACACAACCCCATGCAATGCCTGTTGAGTTGAGTACCAAAAACCTGAGAGATTAGATTTTACTGATATGAATGCCAGTATCTATGCTCTCAAACAGCAGGAGATGTATAGCAACAGTCAAATGACAAAAATGGTACAGGATAGTTGGAAAGAGGTTCTTACAATCAATCACAGGATACCACACAGACAGGAAAAACACTCACATCACCATGGTTACAAGCTACAAACTACAGCCACTACACATAAACACAAACACAGTCACACACCAGCATAGGCAAGTCACTGCACTGTCACACACAGGGCAGCAGCACCATGGAAAAAATTGCTTACTCAAGTCCCCACCCAGTTCCTCCAAACAGAACCCCCAAGGCCAGAACAGTCCCTGCTAGAGCCCCTATCAGCCTGTTAGTGGCCACATTTGCTGTGCATGAAAGAGAGGGAGTACCATTACTAACCATGCTGCTGCGCTTCCACAACAGCTTTATCTGTGAGGAGTGCTTAAAGAGTGCTCTATATTTATGGGCCATCAACTCAGTTTACAAATAAAACTTGAAAGCAGATGTGGGTTTGGAACATTTTAGACAGTGCATTGTTTGTGTGTGTATATGCGTATGAATAAGTGAGAAATAATGACAAAATGACAAACCCCGTGGTTCTTCATGTTCATTGGATGTGGGCTCTTTAGGAGGGTCGGGTATGCTGCAGTCAGTCCCCGCCCATGTCACATCACACGTACATGTCACCTCATTATTGCAAACCTGTCAACCATATAGGCGATGGGCAGAGGTTTTAATTTAATAAAATTTTCTGATATTTACTAATATTGTATATTTACTAACTTTATTATTTTTTTAAATCATTCTTTGGTAGAATGACTTGTGTGTTTTGGGTTGTTGTCTTGCTGCATGCCCTACTTCCTCTGAAGATTCCGTTTATTGACAGATGTCCTGACATTTTCCTGTAGAATTCATTGATATAATTCAAAATCCAGTGTTCCATCAATGATGGCAGGTCATGCTGGACCAAACCATGATACTACCACCTCCATGTTTCATAGATGGCATAAGGTTCTTATGTTAGAATGCAGTGTTTTCATTTCTCCAAACATAATGCTTCTCATTTAAACCAAATTTGGAGTGATCTTTCTCGGTCCCCACTCCTGGGGAGGGTAAGAATGGTCTTGAATTTCCTCCATTTGCACACAATCTGTGTGACTATTTAGAGATGGTTTTGTAACCTTTTCCAGCCTGATGAACATCAACACCTCTTTTTCTGAGGTCCTCAGAAATATATTTTGTTCATGCCATGATACACGTCCACAAACATGTGTTGTGAAGATCAGACTTTGGTAGATCCCTGTTCTTTAAATAAAACAGGGTGCTCACTCTCACCTGATCATCATCCCAGTGATTGAAAACACCTGACTCTAATTTCAGATTCAAATTTTCTGCTAAACCCAGGGGTTCACATACTTTTGCTACTCACCAATATGTAATATTGGATCATTTTCCTCGATAAACAAATGACCATGTAAAATATTTTTGTCCCGTTTGTCTACTTTTAGGACTTTTGTGAAAATCTGATGATGTTTTAGATCATATTTATTCAGATATACAGAAAATTCACAAAATTTCAAGCACCTTCTATCCATCCAGTGTATAACAAAATTTGTACATAAAATAGGGTGCTGAGACTTCTGCAAAGTACTGTACATCAGTGAGCTTCATTTGCTGGATAGATAACATGAGTGCTTACCCCATGGTTTGAGCAGATGCGGCCATTGGGCCCGGTAGGACAGGCACTCATGTTGAAGAATTGGATGGGCAGACATTTACGGTCAAGGCACATCATGGACGGCCCACATGGCATCCCATCCTCCACGTAGCCCAGATCAGTGTCATCATCCAATAACACATGCCCGCCACTGAAATGCAAAACAATGGAGCAAATTCAACCATCCAGTTAATCCAGTAAGGCTGAGGGTCAAGTCTTGATGCATGTGCCTCTCACCTGCATTCAATCAGTTGGCCCTGGTGGTTAAAGGATATGGGTGTGATCTCTCCCTTTATTCTTCCAATGCGGGGTATAGGCCCAACATTAGTGCACAGAAGATACCCACAGAATACATCGCTGTAAGTAGAGAGATGTACAATGACTACAGGATACAGACAGAATAAATACAGCCAATGTAGCAAATGCAGATTACATAAGCACCACAATATGTCACACCAAAATCGATATATATTTTGGCTGTAAATACACACACAAAAAAACAACAACTATGGAATACAGATTTAGGCCAACGTTAATGACATAAATGTGACATCATTAATTAACTACTCATATTATTCTTTGAAAGTCCACAAAAGGACAGCATCTTAATCAAAGACACTGTTCATCTGGAGCACCACGTTTTTATGGATAAAGTTATGCACTTGCGTTGCCAACTCTGCATATGGCTCAGCGAGAACAACCAGCCATTTTAATGACATACAGTACAAAAATACATTCCAAATACAAACATTATAGATCAGGTTTCCCAAGACTAGGCAGACTGTGCACCCTTTTCCACTAAGATATGTTTGCCGTTAAAAGTATAAAGAGAGAAGTCACATACTGCTTTCCACACTGGATCCATTTCTCTACATCTTCCCCACAGTTCCCTTTCTCAGATCCTTCTGTGTTCAACTTCTCATAGCAGAACTTCTCCGACCCCCCAGATTCTACCCAGATATAGAAATGTGGGACAGAGAGAGAGAGAGAGAGAGTGTTTGTGTACGTTATATGTAAGAAGAATGTTTGGAAAAGGATATTGTATTGTTTTAAACGTGTTTATTCGTTAAGTGTGTAAATTATTAAGATTTAGCATCTGTCTTGTGTTTTAAGGGAATAGCTGTGCACTTTCTGTATTATGCAGGACACTGCAATGCAATATACATGAAGTTAAAAATAAAGATCTATGAATTATCTTAAACACTTAACTCACTTGGACCCCACACATATTTGCATTGGTTTTCTCTGGTCTTACACTCTCCACTATAGCAGCGTCCCTGTGTGGATTAAAAAAAACAAAAACAAAAAAAACCCGCACTTTAAAATAGAGCCTGTAATGCTTTATTAAGAGCAATAAATTTATTAAACAATAAATCATACACAACATGCTTATAAATATTTAAAATAATAAAATATAATAACAAGCATTTTTCTTTACATGCTATAGCTCATGATACCTGGTCAAGATGGCATAATGAGCCATCCTGTTTGTGGAGGTTAGGAGGGCACTGCAGAGAGAAAGACATATCAGCTTCAGTGAATGTGCTTTGCTGGCTTAAAAGATAAAACTGAACTGAAATGTGAGCAAGCCATATTGATGGTGGTGGAAGATTAGCACTCTGTCCTGCATGTGCATATGTAAAGTGTATTAACTGTCTTACAGTGTTCCTATTGGGGTTAGTGTTGTGCAGCATGTTGGAAGTGTTGAGTGTTGGCAGTTGAAAAGGTCAGTATTACTGTCATCTACGCCAGTGGTCCCCAACCACCCGGGCCGCGGACCGGTACCGGTCCGTGGAACAATCGGTACCGGGCTGCACAAAAATAGTTTAATATTTCCGTTATATTTATTATCTGAGTCGATCGATAAACCTTTATTTTGGAAATGACCGGACCCTCTCGGTTACGTCTTGCGCACCGACATTGAATGCACAAGCGAGCAAAATGAGCACCAGTCATCCCCCCTTGCCCCCCAGGCCGCAGTAGAATTGTCAAGCGTTCACCGGTCCGCAGTGATAAAAAGGTTGGGGACCACTGATCTACGCAATAAAATCAGCATTAAAATCATATTTACGATTCCTCCGTCAGGAGGGAACCTAGTGTTATTGTTAGTATTCTTCTTTTTCTCCTTCTTCTTATTATTCTCCTTATCTACCTAAAATTCACAATAACTCAAAATCTGAATGGTAAAAAGTTTTGAAATTGGGCACATTGATAATAAAGGCCACAAGTAACTCCCACACCACAAATGGCACACGAGCCCATAGGTGGCACTACAGGCCACGCACAAACGTGCGTGATTGTCTCTCTGTCGCATAAGTCCAAAACATCTGAAAATGATTTCTTATGGGGAATAAAAACGTATTTGGTACCCATAAAGCCTGTCATGATAAATTTTCCAGTACATTAATAATTTGTCCAATACTACAAAAATCTTCTCCTCATGAACTGTAGGTCTCATTGACCTGAACTGTGGTACATGTCTTTCTATAGGATGATGAGCAATAAGGAATCAAATAAAAATTGCCCGAACAATTTACATATTGGTGAATATGTTGCACATATTTCTTGTTTCCATAAATCAATCTATGCCACACACACACAAAGATGACACTACAGTATGTTACCATGTGCGATGGCAACCTCAGATCTCCAAAAACAATAACATTAGAAATAATGTTATGTTATGTTTAACAATATCTTTATCATCTGCTAGATGGCACTGTTTGTCTTGGATCAAGCCAAAGTACACTTTCGTGCATATAGTTTAAAAGACTGCATTGTAAACTGAATGGTATTCAGTTCAGTGTATGTTAAATAAGCGTTTTGTATTTCTTTTCAATTTCACAAGAAATGTGATGTTGAATGAATGCTCATTATGAATGCTCATTCAAGCCTGTCTATGCTCACTCAGAAACATGTAAGCAGAGGACTGACAAAATGAACTTAAAGTCTGCCATTGATCCAAATGCATTGAAATGTTGCATCTGTGGGATAAATTTCTCTACCATGTCAATTTTGAAATGGTCCGCAATCCTGAGGAGGAATTCGCCATTGCTGCCTGTAGCTATATTTTTTTTATTGAATTTTGTGGATGTTAATATTCTTAGTAGGTACCACTAGAACTGGGCACTTAAAGGGTACAAAAGAAGCCCTAACTGAATGTGACATGCTGTCTCTAACCTGTCCAGAGTCTCCTGAGCAGGTCTCTGAAATATCACAGTCATTCACTGCATAGCGACAACTGAAGCCTCTTGGGTAAAACTGTAAGAGAACAGGAAGGAAGATGCAGTGAGAGAATAAAAGATAAATAAGATTGTTACCTTAAAAGTATCCTATTTATCAATATGTTCTTTTCAACATCCAGACAAAAGACTCCTATCATTACATAAATCTGTTGTTAAACACACTCACCAGGCAGGTGCTGTTGCAGCAAGGCCCATCACTACAGTGTGCTCCATTTGACAAAGAACACTTTTTGCAGCATTCCTTATAGCATTCCTACAATACACACAAAAAATAAAAGAGGAGCAAGACTATCATCAAAACAGTGTTCAAAAATGAACCACCTATTTTTATCCCAGCATTTCTCCTACAGGAAGTAAATAAACAGCTTCATATTTGGATAACAATATACAGTGGGGGAAAAAAGTATTTGATCCCCTGCTGATTTTGTACGTTTGCCCACTAACAAAGAAATGTTCAGGCTATAATTTTAA
>JAOUWY010000075.1:20719861-20730935 GCA_025728095.1 Prietella phreatophila
GCCACTGGAGTCCTCTTCCACTCCTCCATGATGAAATCACGGAGCTGGTGGATGTTAGAGACCTTGTGCTCCTCCACATTCCGTTTGAGGATGCACCACAAATGCTTAATAGGCTTTATATCTGGAGACATGCTTGGCCAGTCCATCACCTTCACTTTCAGCCTCTTTAGCAACACTTATCTTTGTACTCCTCACCTGGTTGCCGCCACACACGCTTGACACCATCTGAACCAGATAACTTTATCTTGGCCTCATCAGACCACAGGACATGGCTCCAGTAATCCATGTCTGTTTGTCTTCAGCAAACTGTTTGCTGGCTTTCTTGTGCATCATCTTTATAAGAGGCTTCCTTCTGGGACGAGAGCCATGCAAACCAATTTGATGCAGTGTGCGGCGTATGGTCTGAGCACTGACAGGCTGACCTCCCACCTCTTCAACCTCTGCAGCAATGCTGGCAGCACTCATACGTCTATTTCCCAAACACAACCTCTGGATATGACGCTGAGCACGTGCACTCAACTTCTTTTTTTTCGACCATGGTGAGGGATGTTCTGAGTGGAACCTGTCCTGTTAAACAAACCACCGTATGGTCTTGGCCACCATGCTGCAGCTCAGTGTCAGGATCTTGGCAATCTTCTTATAGCCTAGGCCATATTTATGTAGAGCAACAATTCTTTTTTCAGATACTCAGAGAGTTATCTGCCATGAGGTGCCATGTTGAACTTCCAGTGACCAGTATGCTCCAGTGTGAGAGCGATGACACCAAATGTAACACACCCGCTCTCCATTCACACCTGAGACCTTGTAACACTAACAAGTCGCATTCCCCCGGGGAGGGAGAATGGCTAATTGGGCCCAATTTGGACATTTTCACTTTTGTTGCCAGCGGTTTAGACATTAATGGCTGTGTGTTGAGTTATTTTTAGGGAACCACAAATTTACACTGTTACACAAGCTGTACACTCACTACTTTACATTGTAGCACAGTGTCATTTACAGTGTTCCCACATGAAAAGATATCAAGTATTTACAAAAATGTGAGGGGTGTACTCACTTTTGTGAGATACTGTATGAGCATCAAGCTCCTGGTATTATAGCATCCCACAATGGATTTTTTTTCATGTTATAGAGTGAGGTAATTAATGAATCTTGTCATGTAATCATAGGTAACCATGACTGCTGGAGTACAATGCCTATCATAGTATTCTAGTAACAAATAGGGAGTTTACACCTGCTAGCTGGTAGAAAAGTATTTGGACGTTTAGAAGATACAGTATTCATCACAAATTCATACATGGCAGTACTTTCCTTTCTGCTTTTTTTCTCTCTGCACTTTTATTCCTGGCAATTGGATTGCATGGCTCTTAAGTCATACGCCCCAGGCTTGATCACTTCATTTAAGTATTATTGCTAAAAAGAAAAACTCCCCACACAGTATGAGCTGGTGTTATATTCAAACAGTTGAACTAATAACCATATTGGTAGTGTTCTTACTTGTGTCAGTTCCGCTATCTTGGATATGTTGATGTATAATGATAATGGGTCACATATACAGTAGAGTACAGTGTCAGCCATGATACAGTGCCCCTGGAGCAGAGAGGTTTAAGGGCAGTGTGGCAGCTCCAGCAGTGGCAGCTTGGCAGTACTGGGGCTTGACGATCAATAACCCAGAGCCTTAAACGCTAAGCCACCATTGCCCCATATCCATATATGTAGTGATATACAATATTCTGTTCAGAAAATCTTTATTATGGGTAAATGCACAGCAGCATTGGGCTGATAGGAGCCATTAAGTTAGTACCTTTGACTGAAGTGTAACACATGCTTCCATAATATTTTTCAAGCCAATTTAGTCTGAATAGTCTGAATTTGTTTGTTTGTTAATTTCTCCAGGCTCTGAGTTGTGGTTGGCTCTTGCCCAAGTCCTGGGAGTGAAGCGTCTAGCACAAATAAAACAGATTTCCCAGGATGGGTGGCGAACACCAGTGGTAACAATGCTATTAGGAGACAACAGCTATGTAACTCACGTTGATAACCACATCAGGTAAAAGCTTACAGAAAAGTGTGAAGAATGTGTAATATAAAATAAATTAGAGAGGTGTATCTTCAGCCTTTTGAACTTCCAGGTATGAATTTGATGTCACCAAGTGCATGTTCTCCTTCGGAAACATCACAGAGAAACTGCGAATATCCTCCTTTGACTGCACTGGTGAGACAGTGGTTGACCTGTATGCAGGTATGTGCTACACACTTGTTTGGCCCTGTCAATTAAAGCAACACTTTCATTGTGAGTTTAACTGCAGACTTTACTTCACTGTCAGGAATTGGCTACTTCACCCTGCCGTATCTGGTCCATGCTGGTGCTGCCCATGTGCATGCATGTGAATGGAACCCAGATGCAGTTTCAGCACTGCAAAGGAACTTGCACATTAATAAAGTATCCCATCGATGCACTGTGCATCAAGGAAACAACAAACAAGTGAGAATGAATCTTTACACATTTCCTTCCATGTGTACTTTTATATCTGGCATGTGCATTGTGTGGTTACTTTCATGGACAGAATCTTTAGAGAAAATATTCTTTCAGCTAGTTGTTATTTTATAATATCAGAAGATGAAAGAAAAGATGCATTTCTAATAGTTTGATATACTGGATTTTTGATTAAAACGAAAAGGCTTTAAATATTTCACTTTGTGTAATGAGTCTAGAATATATGAAAGTTCCACTTTTTGAATTAAATTACGGAAAAAAATTACGATCTGGGTTATACCCTTACTCTTTATGAGAAGTCTCCTGGGATTTTTAATGACCACAGAGAGTCAGGACCTTGGTTTAACATCTCATCTGAAACATGGTGCTGTTTCTACAGTATAGTGTCCACATCACTATACTGGGGCATTAGGCCCAACATAGACCACGGGGTGAGCGTCCCCTGCTGGCCTCACTAATATCACTTCCAGCAGCAACTTTAGTTTTCCCCAGGTGGTCTCTAGCTCATGTCCTTTGGAGTGAGATTTTCTAGACTCATTGATCATAAGTGCTGCCACAATGTTAGCCATGAAAAGAGATCCAGCTGCTAATGACAACATTATATTCATAACACTAGTCAGAACCATAAAGCTGTTCAAGTTGAGCAATGTGTTATATCACATGTCATCGATGAAAATAAGAATGCTGTGGGGCAAACTATTATTGCATTCATGATATCCACCCATCCATTTTCTTTACCGTTTATCCTAAACAGTAAGCCTGGGGCCTATTCCAGGTAACATGGGACAAGGGTGCCAACAGATTGTAGGGCACAACTGCACTCACTACAGACAATTTAGAGAGGTCAATAAGCCTACAGCACATGTCTTTGGGCTGGGGTAAGAAACCGGAGTACCCGGTCAAAACCCCCAAGGGCAGGAACTGAACCCCCAACCCCGGAGGTGCAAGGCAAACATGCTAACCACTAAGCCTCCTTGGCCCCCACAATCATGATATCTAATCGTTTTTATGAACAACTGTTTTTATTTTATTTTATTGAGTTTTGTATCTAATAGCAGAAACAAAATTGAATCGAACCACAACATCCAAATTCCTGCCCAGCCCAAGGTAAACTAGCACACTTGAAGCCAGTGTATATAGTTAGGAAGAGGAAGGAAAAGAAAAGGAAAAAAGGACCAAATTAAATGACTAAATATTTTAACTTATAGAAATTTACATTTCTCATAAGTAGGTGCAAATAAATGATGTAAGTATGTATGTATGTATGTATGTATGTATGTATGTATGTTTGTATCTATCTATCTATCTATCTATCTAAATGCAGCCCTCCACTCTCCTGGCTCTAGCACCATGTATGAGAGTTCCATTAAGATAACACATTAAAATGAGGGCCCATCTACACCTACACATTCTACAACAAGTAATTACTCTTTTCTTTTTTTTTTTTGCAGCCATGAAAGCAGAAAGAATTAATTTCCACTGCCAGGGTAACAGAAGACGATTTGAACAATTCTTTAGGAAAACAAATCTGATGTTAACGTAATATTATTTTCCAGCATGGAAAAGAATTAGTAAGCTGTGTCTAGAATATAAGTGTCGGGCAATCCGAAAAAAAAAAAATGTTGGAAGGTCCCTTGGCAACACATATTGCAATTGGGACATGGAAATATTTGTGCAATCACATATGGAAATGGTTCAATTTGTTAAATAAAGTCTGTGTAGCAGATTTAAATGAATCATCTGGGTGACATCTAATGTTTTAAAGTGTTTCAAGTCTGTAAAGACTTACTGGGTTTATGATGTGTTTACTACAAATACCAGGATTTCATTTCTTTATTCATTCATTTTAAATAACTGCTTAATCCAGGTCAAGGTTGTGATGGTTCTGGAGCCTGTCTTTGGAACACTGAACACAAAGCAGGAAAATTTACCATGATAGGCTGCATGAACCTGCTGTCTGCACGAACTGATGTCTTTGTATCATTAGCCCTGAGGCTTAACCCTGCATTTAAACCAGTGCTGCGCTTAACAAAATCACTGATACATGTTTCTTTATATGTTGTCAACACTATGAAAACTAGACAACTGGAATAAAAAATAAAAAAAGGACAAATATATTAAATATTACAAATATGTGAGGTAGTGTCAACAGACTGGAAACCCTACATAATGACAGCTCACCATATAGTTGGAAAGTGAAAATATTTGTGTTCCTGTTTCCGTTGTGTTTCTAAACATGATGTTTGTGAAGGTGCTGTAGCTGTATATTTTTGAAAAACAACATTTTACGACCTTATGACTCAGAACCCTATAAAATTCCGGACTGGTCCAGAAGAGTCATTAGTTCTTTGCTTGTGCAGTTTTAAAAAGCAAATATACTCAGAGAAAAAAAACAGGGGTACCAGATTTTCTGGGTGCCATTACAGGTCAGAATTTATTTGACAGTAGATAAACCAATATAAATATGTCATTGCAAACAAAATTCTGTTCTAAATGGATAGCTAACCAACTAGCCCCTAGTTGAAAAAAAACAAATTTGTGATGACTTATGTTAAGTTTTCAAAACTTTATAATTGTACCTCTACAATCAGCTATCACTATTTGTCTAATTGTGTACACAATGTTTAACAGAAAGGGACATGGCATAAAGCCAGTATTTCATATATTATTTGTCACATTATGTAGCATTCCGTGTTTACCAGCAGTTACCTAGTGTTATAGAATGGGACTGGATGCGGATGCAGGTGCAGATCAAAGTCTTTATTGTACACGTAACTCAATAACCAAAGAAAACGCGGTCTTAACAGGAAAACGAGAAACGAGAATCGTGGCATGAAACGAGAGCAGGACAAGAAATAAGCCCGCGTAGCATGCTACCACATTCGCTACCGTGTTCAAACAAACAAAACACACGAGACTTTGGGTTACCAACAATGTGAACTATACAAACTATAATACTGCACGAAGTGCTCAGTAACTGAGGGGTTTAAATAGTGAACATAAACCAAAACATGGACACCTGGGGCAAATCATAGACATAATCAAACTTAATTCAAGGTCCAAGCAGGAAGCAAACAAAAACAAAACAAGAGTCACATGACCAGTCAGAAGCCATGCCGCAGTGCCATCTGCTTGCCGTGGCGTAACAGAACCCCTCTCCAAAGGCACTAATCCCGGAGCACCAAAAACCCCCCTCCAATGGGAGTCCTGGGCCACTGTGACAGCGGACACTTGCTACCACAGAAAACGAGGCGGCCTCCACCGGGCAGCAGACTGGGATTGAAAGTCAGGACGCCTTCCCTGGTGCCGCTGGAATGCTGGGCGCTGCCCCCGGCAACACTGGAACTTGAAAGGACTGGAACCCAGAGGGACATCCTCCACGTCCTCAGTACAGCTTCCTCGGCCAGGCAGCACAGCGGGATGGCATCCTCAGCTGGGCTGGACAGTGGGACAACTTCCACAGCTGGGCAGGGCAGCGGGATGGCCTCCTTAGCTGGGCTATACAGCAGGACACCTTCCTCGGCTGTGCAGGGCAGTGGGACAGCTTCTTTGGCCGGCAGAAGCTCCACTGCTGAGACCTCCCCATAGGCCTCAAGCTGTAGTGCTGAATGCCATGTTGACCTCAGGTGGGAACTCCACAGCTGAGACCTCCCCGTAGGCCTCATGCTGTAGCTCTGAGGTCACCATGTTTACCTCAGGCCAGAGCTCCACAGCTGAGACCTCCTTGCAGGCCTCAGGCTGGAGCTCTGCTGTTGTCTTTGACCCCCCCCCCAAAAAAAAAGTTCTGGGCCAGCCTTCACCTCCAGACTGGGCATCGTGCTGCAATTCCCCTGCAGTGGGAAGCTCCAGGAGTTCGGGTAGCTTTGCTGGCTGCATGGCATAGTATAACTCAACTGCAGTGGGAAGCCCCAGGAGTCCGTGTAGCTTGGCTGACTGTGTGGTGTGGTATAGTATGGTTGAGGAGACCCCCCGCCAATCCTATGTAAAGCACTTTGAGTGTCTAGAAAAGTGCTATACAAATGTACAGAATTATTATTATTATTATTATAGCTCTCTGGCAGCATGGGCATGGGGAATTGCACGGAGGTGGCGTGGTGCATGGACCGGCTTGCTGCACCAGCTCTCGTTGCCTTAGCTGGCGATCAATCCGCACCAGTGCTTCGTCGATACGCCTACTCCTTTCCCAGAACGCTTGGCCCAACTCGATGCTCATCTTGATCTGCTGCTTCTGCTTGGTTGGCTCAGTATTCTGTTACAGATCGAGAATTAAGGCTCATGCAGGTGCAGATCAAAGTCTTTATTGTACACGTAACTCAATAACCAAAGAAAACGTGGTCTTAACAGGAAAACGAGAAACCAGAATCGTGGCATGAAACGAGAACAGGACAAGAAATAAGCCCACGTAGCATGCTACCGCATTCGCTACCATGTTCAAACAAAAAACACACAACACTTTGGGTTACCAACAATGCGAACTATACAAACTATAATACTGAACGAAATGCTCAGTAACCGAGGGGTTTAACTAGTGAACATAATCAAATCAAAACATGGACACCTGGGGGAAATCAGAGACATAATGAAATTGAATTCAAGGTCCAAGCAGGAATCGAACGAAAAAAAAACAAGAGTCACGTGACCAGTCAGAAGCCGTGCCTCAGTGCCATCTGCTGGCTGTGGAGTAACACCTAGCAGCTATGTTGCTTAATGATAAACAAAATATTGGATGTTATATTTTGACAGGCCTGACTACTGTTAAATAAAATACAGAAAATCAGCATTTAAATACTGAAATCGCACTTGTATCTATATATGACCAAGTTAGTAGTAGTTAACCAGTAAACTAGCTATATGGAGTTAGGGGCAGACCGGGCAATCCTAATAGAGTAATTAAGTAAAAGAGTAGAAGTGTATAGTTCTTTTTAGCCCACTGTTAATAGTTACTTGGGCATTAAGAAAACAGTAAACAATTTTATTTGATATCTACTTTAAAGTTTTCTGGTATGATGTGGAAAGAAAGAGCGTGACTAATACCTTTCATGGCCTTTTTTTGTTTTAGCAGCTGTGTAACATCTGTTCTGTTCTTCTTCTCTTTTTTTCATTTTGTGTAGTGCCTGGTAGAGTCTTGTCTATGTTCTGTTCATGCCCGTTGTATTATTCAATATGTACCTGCAAAATTATTCATAAATGATATTTCAATATAAGTATAATAAGTAATAGAAATATTTTTCTCTACAATGTAAAAATAAATCAATTCTAATAAGAAAAAAAGCATCAAATTTGCATTTAAAGTTAACACTTAAGTGTAGTTTTGAGTGGCAGACAAATCCATGTTTACCAGTTGTTCTTGTGCTGTTCTGTACCATTTATCACCTTAGATGTTGTAGATGTAATTTAGTACGCCTATGTGTTTCAGCATCAGTTTAACGCAACTGTTGCTATCTTAACCAAGTGTTATCTTACTGCTGATTCTCTGTAAACTCCACTGACTCACTGATCATGGCCCCCTTCTCGTGCCTTTTTGATGCAGTTTCTTATAGTTTTCTTATAGTTCCAGCTTCGCTGAATTTATTTATACTACTGCCCCACTGAAAAGTAAGAATGTCTTAGGAAAATGTAAAGCCTGTAGAGGAATAGAACTATTATTATTAAGTGAGACTACAAAGAGAAGCAAAAAGGCAATAGTCACACAAAGATTTCAGTTCACAATGTTATGTGCAGAAATATTGAAAACGCTTCATACTGAATTGTAGCTTGTCTCAAGCTTGAGTGATAATCAAAAAGCTTTCAAGTCCCTGTTTCTCTTCTCATAACTCTTTAAGTTTTTCCACCTGTTCAATGCAAAACGGTATAACATTCATGAGAGAAAACAGCAAGCGTTCACTCCAGTCAGTAATTTTACCACTGAACTGTAGAACAAAGAAGTACCACATTTTGGCATCATAGAAACACACAGCTAGCTGCTTTCATGGCCTTTTACCCAATAGCATGTTAAAACAAACTTTCAGCTCAGGCAAAGTGCATGTATCTATCTACTTATGTGGAGAGACAATATCCTCTAACAATGTCTTATGTTCAAGAGCCTAACTGAGTTGTCATGAATGCTATGCTTCACTTGGTATATATGTTTCCAAGGGCAGTGTCAAATTCCACAAAGCTCAATATTACACCTTTTAATTTTACTTTTCTATACTTCCACTCGCTGGTATAATAAAAACAAGAAAAAGATTTTTCTCACATCAGCATGCAGATCACACGTGTTCTTAGTTATAATTATTAACTAAGTTACATTTTTAGAAATTCTATTAGCTTTACTCCCCAATTTGGTCTTGCCAATTCCCACACACTAGCTAACTAAGACAACCTCCACATATTTTCTTATTTCCACTCACTTTGTGTCACTATGCTGCAACACACTCAGAAAATAAAGCACTCTTGATCTCTTCCACATACACTATATGGCAAAAAGTATGTGGACACCTGACCATTGTCCGCCACCCTATTCTGCTATAACAATTTGCCACCCTTTGCAACTAGAACAGCCTTCTATCTTCTGTATATCTTTTCAATAGATTTTGGACCATGGCTGCACAGATTTGTTCCCATTCACCCACAAGAGCACAAGAGTTCAGGCACTAACGTTGGGCAAGAAAGGCTGGTGCGAAGTTGATGTTTAGTGGGGTTGAGGTGCAGGCCAAGTTCTTCCATATTGACCTTGGTAAACCATATCTTAAATGGACACCAAACCATGGATGGCTGGTCCATTGTCAGGATTCCAACTCATAATCTCCAAATGCCAAGGCCAACACATTTCTCCTGTGCCACTCACTAGCACAATTTTCTAAACCAGGATAACTTCACGCTATTGAAAATCAAGTACAGAAAAAAGATACAGTACATTTTTCTAGGTGTGTCAAGGGGTAATTTTTACAGTGATATCAGCTTTAAGCATACTATCACATGCATAATATCTCTAAGGTCCTTGACATTCTCTCTCATGGCAAAAGAATACGTGTTTTGATACATGCATACATACTCTTGGACATTGGGAGAGTTTCTGTGTTGCTGTTTTAGAATAACTAAATAACCAGGTAGCTCTTGAAATGGCACTAACAAAAAATGGGAAATGCAGTATTGTGTCAGCTAATTTGATTGATTCCAGTTTCATTTATGCTTTTGTAAACATTTTTCCTAAAGCATGTACCCTGTAACTCATTGACACCTGTAAAATATTTTGTTAAATATCAAACAAATCTATGTAGCATCCAAAATGAAGTATTCTGTCATCAGTTCTCACTAAGGCACAAGCTGAAGTCAGACTGCATGCTGAGCCTATGTGTGTAGACTGGACTAAAGTCAGGCTGGGGTAATATTTTTTAAACACCAGTCTCTCTCTCTCTCGCTCTCTCTCTCTCTCTCTCTCTCTCTCTCTTTCTCTCTCTCTCTCTCTCTCTCTCTCACACACACACACACACACACACACACACACAGATAGGCCTTAGATAAAATGCCAACCAGTGCCAAGATTATCCTTCCCAACACAAACACTGTATTTAACACACACTGTATATAAAAAGAATGAAAGACACATATCAGCAGTTGTTTTGTGGATGGCTTCTCACTGCTGGACCTGCCAGGGTTGAGCAAGGTGGTTGAACATAAATGCTGCTTTTGGAAGGATTAAAAAGAAAGGTAAGCTTACTTTGTGATCAAGCCAGACACATCACAAAGATTCTTTAAAACCCCCAGTGGGAATGACTAACTAAACGTATGAACCAGGTTGTTTGATATATTTATCTTGACTGTGCTGAGAAATTCTTGGTCCTTCATATATTTTCTTCACTTTGGACAGATAACTGGATAAACAGTTTTAATCCCCACTTTTATGCAGATACTACACACCACAATTCTGTCTCCTACATCATAAACTGCATGCATCAGGGACAAACGTATGGTTTGACTTTATACTTCTTAAATAATAATAATAAATAATAATTTTAATCTACCTGGTTTCCCTTAAACCCTGCTTTCCAACCCTCAGAATTTTCGATTGAAGAAGTAGTTTCCAAAGAGTTTTCTCCAACACTATTCTTCTCCACCCTGTTGCAGATGAAAAAATAGCTTTTTCCCCAACACTATGACCTCTCCATCTCTTTTCTTTGATGTAACGTAATGTTGAGTGTAAGAATACTGAGTTAAGGTGGGAATACAGCTAGGATAGGATGCCAGTCCACTGCAGAGCACCATGTACACATACATTCGTTCACACCTAAGGGCAATTTAGAGTAGACAGTCAACAAACTGGCAGTTAACAAATGTCTACTCTAAGTTCTTTTAGAGTAGACATTTAACCTACTGGACACAAGATGAACATATTAAACTCCACACAGACAGTAACACTAGGTCAGGATTGAACCAAGGGACCTATAGCAATGAGGTGGCAACACTACTTTTTGCATCACACATTACTCTTATCCAGTCATCCAACCATCCACTGCTTATCCTACACAGTGTTTTCAGGGGAGCCTGGAGCCTCTCCCAGAGGACGTGGCGGACACCCTGGACGGGGTGCCAACCCATCGC
>JAOUWY010000075.1:20731035-20741042 GCA_025728095.1 Prietella phreatophila
TTATCCTACACAGTGTTTTCAGGGGAGCCTGGAGCCTCTCCCAGAGGACGTTGCGGACACCCTGGACGGGGTGCCAACCCATCGCAGTGTACAATCACAGATGCACACTCCAGACAACTTCAGAAATGCAAATCAGTCTACAACGCATGTCTTTGGACTATAGGAAGAAACCGGAGTACCTGGAGGAAACCCCTGAAGCATGCAAACTCAGTGTGCACAGAGCGGAGGCGGGAATCGAACCTGCAACCCTGTTGGTGCGAGGCAAATCATATTACTGTAGTTTCTGATATTTGGATTGTTTTGTATTGGTTGTTTGTTCTACCTCCTGGAGAGACTTTTTTTTTTGCATTCCTCTCTTCATTCCTTTTCCTCCGCAGTGTGTGACGTGTCGAGTTGCTGCCTGGACTGAAGCCGGATCTGCGCATTGAAACACAGAAACAGTGAGACACTCCTCCTGCATCGCTAGCTCTCGGAGCGCATCCTAATCAGCTCTTGCTATTGTGCCCAACAGCCACAACAGCGGAAGGGCGAGATTTCCAACACTCTCCTCGTCGGTCGCAGTCTACATGAACTGCTGGTGACGAGCTGAACGGTAAGCGTTTGCTCTTTGTATAATACGAGGGTTTCCCCCCTTTTATATGTACGTACTAGACCTGTGCTCCGTGTAATACCCTGTTTATAACTGAATAACGGGCTCGTTCACACGCTTCAGCACTTTGCTGTTGTAGTGAAACAGCCTTAGAAAGAAGTAGCCATGCTGCAGGCGTATGGAGTTATTATAGTATATAACGACATGTTATACAGTACATATATGCCGTTTATGTAAAGCCAAGCACCACACCCTGAAAGGTTAGCTTCCTCCTGTTCTCCATATGAGAATCAGACAACCTGTTGATCAGTGCAAGATTTTGTTTTATTTTATTTATTTATTTATTTTATTTTATTTTTTAATCGTATTTTCTTTCAAAAATGAATTCGAGTATGCACATAGGCAGTAAAATGTGCTTTAGGATTAATCTAAATTAAATATGCATACATTTATCAAAAATGGTTATTAATATGAAACTTCAAAACTTATTTTTCCATAGTTTTATAAACAAAATGCCAAAAAAGTCACATATATTAAAACACACACACACACACACACACACACACACACACACACACACACACACACACACACAATGCCTTTTTCAAAGTACAAATTATGGCTTACTTACAAATCTGTGTGTGAAAATATATCATTACAACATCTAAGGAAATTTCTGTGCATACACTACATAATATTATGCAATGTTAGGTTAGGTTAAGTTAGGTTAAGTTATGAAATAAGCTTTCTAATTATCCATGTGATTCAATATAGTGACATTTCATATTTACTAAAGTACTGAAAAATGAAAAATAAACTAAATATAATGTCCAGGTAGTTAATGGAGTTGAAATAAAAGCATTGAAATAATGTATTTATATGAGTAATGGATTGTCTAACATTGTGAAACAATGAAAATTATTTATTTTAAAAACATATTTTAAAAAAAAGGCATGTTTACTGTATTTCCAGTTTAATGGTCTAAGGTGGTCTCTGCTTAATTGCACCCCTGAATATAACAAGTTTCCATTATACTGTTTTAGATGTTTCAGTTTGAATGATCTTTTTATTTGCCTGTCAATCTCACATGATCAGCAAAGAACTGTTGTGTTACCCAGTTTACAAAAAGTCATGCAGCAAGTCAGACGGCCACTTCCCCATCCAGTATAAACAATTACAATACATTACACACTTGACACTATTTAGAACAGAAAGAGCTTGAGTTTGCAGTAAAAACACATTCACAAAAAAACACACACACATACATGAAAGTGTTTAAATGCATGATCTTTAAATAACAGTTAGTCATGAGCTGGGAGGGAAGAAACTGTTGAGGGTGTCTGGGTCCTGTGGCTGAGATTTGTTGCTGACTGTGGGGAGCAGGGTAAGCTGAATAACACAAGCATTCATGAAACTCATAGAAAGGGTGACACAATAGGAAGAGACAGGAAAACAGGATGTAGGGATAATTAGCAAAGGGTCACTGGGTCTGAACCTTACAAAACCCCAATTCTGAAAAAGTTGGGACAGTATGGAAAATGCTAATAAAAACAAAGAGAAATGAATTGTAAATGTACTTTGATTTGTATTGTAAAAAATACCTAATCAGCTGAATATTTTTTTTAAGTAAACATTTATTTCGAAATTGATGCATGCAACACGTTCCAAAAACATTGGGACAGGGGCAATTTAGGACTAATAGCGATGTGACAAGTTGAAATAAGAAGTTGCTGTGAAACAGGCGAGGCAATCATCTAATAATAGTATATACGGAGACTCCAAAAGAGGCCTCCAAAAGAGGCCTTCAAGAGTGAGGATAGGTCGAGGCTTGCCAATCTGCCAACAGATGCAGCAGTGGATAATCCAACACTTTGAGAATAACAACAGTGCACAATACAATTAAAAGATTCAAGAAATCCAGTCAAATCTCGGAGCGTAAAGGCAAGGCCGAAAACCACTTCTAAATGTGTGTTATCTTTGATCCCTCAGATGTCACAGTCTTAAAAACCATCATGAGTCGGTAATGGATATCATAACATCGGCTCGGGAATACTTTGGTAAACCTTTGTCAGTCAACACCATTCTCCGCTGCATCGACAGATGCAAGTTAAGCCCTTACTATGCAAAACAGAAGCCATACATTTACACTGTCCAGAAGCGCCGCCGACTTGTCTGGGCTCGGTCTCATCTGAGATGGACAGTAGCACAGTGGAATCATGTTTTGTCATCCGACCAGTCAACATTTCAAATAGTTTTTGGACAAAACAGCTGTCGTGTTCTCCGAGCAAAGGGGTAAAGGACCATCCAAGCTGTTATCAGCGTCAGGTCCAAAAGCCAGCGTCTGTTATGGTATGGGGGTGTGTCCGTGCCCATGGCATGGGTAACTTGCACATTGGTGAGGGCATCATTAATGCAGAAAGATACGTACACATTTTGGTGCAACACATGCTGCCATCCAGATGTTGTCAGGGACATCCAGCAGGATGACGCCAAACCACATTCTGCCAGAATTACAAGCACATGGCTGCATAAGCAGAGCATACTGATACTAGCATGGCCTGCCTGCAGCCAAAATAAGGCAACGAAGGCCCTGTACAGTTGCGCAGCTAAATAAATACCAAATGGATGAATGGGGAAAAATTCTGCTTGCTGAACTTAACCAAATGGTGTCTTCAGCACCCACACACTGTGTTATTAAAAAAAGGTGTTGTTAAACAGTGGTAAACAGTTGACTGTCCCAACTATTTTGTAGTGTGTTGCAGTGATCAGATTTGAAATCAGTGTATATTTTCAAAAATAAATTTAATTCACAAAGTAATACATCAGATAATGTGTTAATAAGATGTTTTCAATATAGTATAGGGTTAGACTTTTTTTGCTGCATTTTTCATATTGTCCCAATTTTTTCAGAATTGGGGTTGTAAAACGGATAGGAGCGCACGGTTCCGTTAGAACCACCATTTTAACTTCCCTGTGCTTGGCCCTTCTGTCTGACTCACTCTCTGACTCATACACTCTCTCTCTCTGTCTCACTCTCTGTTTTTCTCTCTCAGAGTTGAATCTGGTTATTTTTTGGAATGAAATGGTAACACCCAGCACTATTATAACTACAAAACCCCGGAGTGAGTCAGCACTGTGGATTATTGCAGAACTTACTACACACGGTAAGACTCAGTTCTGAGATCTGTCTCAAGTACAATTTTAATTAAGAACTGAATAACATTTAGTGACTGTTACAGCTGTATCATTTTTCACTTATATGAGCAATTTCCTGATCTTACTGCAATTTAGATTATTTAGACTATTTAGGTTACTGATATTTACTCTCAGAATGCTTTCAAACTGTGAAATATTTTTGCTGAAATTATAGCAGCATTGCTGTGAAAACATTTGTGACTTTATTTCCCCCACAGTGATTGTCATATAATCTCTTCTCTACAATGATGGACCTGGAGGAAACTGATTATGGCAATGTCTCTTATGAATATTTGGAGTATGGGGACTTTGAGGAGATGAAAGAAGAGACTTATGTCCAGAAGGAAACTCTACATATCATTTCTGTGGTCATCTATTCTTTAGCATTTGTGATTGGTGTAACTGGCAATGGAATTGTGATCTGGGTCACTGCTTTCAAATTCAAACGGACAGTTAACAGTGTGTGGCTGCAGAACCTTGCTATTGCTGATTTTGTTTTTGTCCTTTTCCTACCTTTCTCCATTGATTATGTGCTGCGTGACTTTAATTGGATCTTTGGTTGGGCAATGTGCAAACTGAACTCTTTTGTGTGTACAATGAACATGTACGCTAGTGTGCTGTTCCTCACTGTGCTCACTCTGGACCGCTACATTTCTCTCGTGCACCTTACTTGGTATGAAATGTTCCGTACGGTGAAGCGAGCCTGGGGAGTCAGTGCATTGACCTGGCTCATGTCCATCCTCTTAAGCAGTCCAGCTCTAATATTTAGAGATACACTACAATATCACAAAAAGGTTGTGTGTTTCAACAACTTCCATGATGATACACATGTCAATAAGGTGAGACACATTTCTATGGTGACACTCCGCACCATAGTTGGTTTCCTCCTGCCATTCCTCACCATCAGTGTGACTGCCATATTATTGGCTAGAAAGATGCAGCATTTCAGCAATGTACGCTTCTCCAGCTTCTCCAAAATGATCTCAGCCGTTACCGTGGCTTTCTTCCTATGCTGGGCGCCATTCCACACCTTTAGCCTTATGGAGCTAACTATGCACCACTCACTCTCGCTGGGTCATGTCCTGACTGTGGGCTTCCCTCTGGCCACCAGCTTGGCTTTCTTCAACAGCTGCATCAATCCCATACTCTACGGGTTGTTCAATAAGAATGTGCGGGCAATTGTCAAGGGTTCCTGCATAAGCCTCACTAAGAACTCACTGAGAGAGTTCAGCCACAACCTATCTGCCACTGAGACAGCTTCACTTCCACCCAGCTGCTCACCTGAAGAGCCCTCTGCCTACACTAGTGTCTGAAGGATGAGCTCTAGAACATTACTAAACAAGCTTGCTGACATTTGTGATAAGATTTGTATTTTATGTATGTACATGCATTAGATGTCTGATCATATAGAAAAAATATTAATTTT
Source organism: Prietella phreatophila (assembly GCA_025728095.1). Classification (NCBI taxonomy): domain Eukaryota; kingdom Metazoa; phylum Chordata; class Actinopteri; order Siluriformes; family Ictaluridae; genus Prietella; species Prietella phreatophila. Next base: position 20,736,246 of record JAOUWY010000075.1, read on the forward strand.
TTTATGTAATCTATGTTTAAGTTAAAAAAGTTAAGTATCTTAAAATGTCTCTTTTATTTCCATACAACACTATTTCTAGGGAGTTTTATCATTTGCTTTCTTTGGAGCTGATCTTGTTTGGGTGCCAGAGTATAATGACTATAAATTTCTCAGAGTGGAAAACATGAGCAAGATCTGTCCCAACCACATCTCTAGAACTTGCCATCCCCATGATGACCCTCATTATGCAAACAAGGCAGAATTCGGGAAAGTAATGTTCAGTTTCATTTGATCTTCTTGACCTTATGTACTTGGAAGTAATTACAGCATGGTTTCTCCTTCATATACGTTTGGTTATTTTTAGATAAAGATTTTATTCGTATTGACTTTTAAATATTTTGAGTTACTCACCAGCATGTTGTACTAGTATATTATTTTTGCCTGTCAAGTTAGATGTGGTTCCTTGTTTTTGTCTTTGAATTGTACCAGTATTTGGAATGTTGGTGGTAACACGATTGGTCTTTGCAATCCACAGCCATGGTGCATTAAAATAACCCCTGAGTCTGAGTAACAAGCTGAATAACTAGTATTATAACAGCTACCCAGCATATTGCTCACACTTACCGATTGGGACTATGTGCATTAATGTTTGTAAAGAAAAGTGTATTCATAAGAAACACAAATATCTTATTTTAATATATGATTTTATAAAAAAATTAATATATTCTTATGACTGGAGCACATTGTTTGTTATATTTGAAAGTCATAGTCAGTGTTCTCCAAAAGTATCTGCTGTCCAGATTGTCTTCTCTATCTCTTCTGAATGTGTTTTCAATAGTTGCTATTTCCTCTTATTCCTGTACGCAGTTGCTGATTGACTAACAGATGTTGATCTGTTAGCCAAAACAAATAACAAGTGTAAAACAGCCTCATCAAAATGCTCCAAGAAATTATGCCTGCACCAGGCACAGGTTTATTAAGCTGAAAATCTTGTCGTTTTTACAAGACAACATTTACAGTACATCCATCCATCCATCTTCTATACTGCTTACTCCTTTTCAGGGTCACTGGGAAACCTGGAGCCTATCCCATGGAGCATCGGGCACAAGGCGGGGTGCAAGCTCCGTGCAAGCAGGGCCTCGGTGGGAATTGGACCCCCAATCATGAAGGTGTGAGGCGAACGTGCTAATCACTAAGCCACCGTGCACCCCCATTTAAAGTACATTTAAGCTGAAATTAAGCTGTCAATTCAAAGCTATTCAGTTTAATCCAGTTTCTGTTTCTTGTGTATCAGAAAGATATACACTCACCATCCTCTTTAAACAGAATAGGGAAAAAAAATTGACTTCTGTGACTTTAAAAATGGCATGTTTGTGGTTGCCAGATTGCCAGATGGGTATCTCTGAAACTGCTGATCTCCTGCGATTGTCATACATAACAGTCTCTCGAGATAAACACAGAATGGTGCGGGGGGGGGGAAACAGTTCTGTGGGTGGAAATGCTTTGTTGATAAGACAGGACAGAAGAACACAGTCAGATTTTTTCGAGCTGCCAGGAAAGATATAGTAACTCAATCAATTGTTACAACTGTGGTGAACAGAAAAGCATCTCGGCGTGCATTGAACCGTGGGGTGGATGAGCTACAACAGCTGAAGACCACATCAGGTTTCTCTCCTGTCAGCCAAGAACAGGAATCTGAGGCTACTATGGGCACAGGCTCACCCAAACTGGACAAAGACTGGAAAAAAGTCTGGATTTTTTTTCAGTTGTCCAATTTGGTCTGTGCCAATGATAGCCTCAGAAAAAAGAGCGGTTGGAGAGTTTTTTTTTATGTGATTCATGGATATTGGTCTCTGAATTTAAGTATTTTCAGTAAGGGAAATCTTCTGTTGCAGGGTTCTACATAGAACATTTACAGGTTCCCCAGAGACCAGTTCCCCTAGCCAGTTCTGATATTTCATACATTTTCTACCCATAGCCAGTTCAAGTATTTCATGTGTTCCAGCTCAAGCACATCTGGTGAAACTAATGAAGCCCTTGATTAGTTGCATCAGGTGTGCTTGAAACAACACCTGTTTTGCATATTTGTGCTGTTGTGAGAGATTCTATTCAGTTTTGAAACTGGAGAAGTTGTTATAAGTTTTCAGTTGAATTTGGGGAAACCACTTGAAGCATTCGTTGTGTTGAACTATTTCAAATGCTTTTTTATGATTTGTTCATTGCAAACAGCTGAAAGTCTGTAAATTTTTGACAAAAACCTGATTTGCAGTGGGAGTTGAATCATTTTGATTGCAACTGTACATCTTAGCCTGCAACATATTAGTCTGTATCCATTCAATTACATTAATTATCTTTGAATAAAACAATAGTTTGCATAAACCTATAGTCATATAGCACATATAAAATGTGCTTGGATATCAAGCTGGCCTTGGATCTGTTAGCAGGAAAAGCCTCACCCAGTGGGATGTTCCTGCCTGGGACTTCCTCCTACGTCAATGTGTCTATCACACAAATACATTTTACACATGCAATTAAATGTTAAATCCCAAAACAGGGATACATATTAGTGTATAATACTTGGCTAACTAATTACTTGTTTTATTTGTTTTTGTTGGAAGATAGAAGACATTTAAAAAGTACAGGAAAAGGAAAAGGACAGGTGTTACAGTAAACACTGATTAGAATGTGAAGGAAACACACACAAGGACAGACACTTCACAAGAAAAAAAGAAATCACACATGCGTCAGTTGAACAGACAATAGATACACTGCCTGCCTGCAAACTGGCCAGTTGTTGATGATGATTAGCACAACAAATTGTAAAATGGTTAGGACTTTTAAACATCCTGTTTCTCTGAAAACTTTGTCAACTTTTACTAAAACCTACAATTACTGAATTACACTACAGTTGAACTACACTGCTCACCCCACATTACTAAAGAAAAGGCATGTTGAAACTCATTTAAAGTTTCCTACAACTCATTTGGACAAGCCTATGAAATACTGGGAGAGTGTAGTCTGGTCAGACGAGAGCAAAATTTAACTTTTTGGCTTTCATACTACAAACCGTGTTTGGAGAAGAAATTGCACTGCACATCACCCATAAAACATTATACCAACAGTGACTTTTGGAGGTGGAAGCATCATGGTGTGGGGCTGGTTTTCATTACATGGTACTGCCAGACTTTATATAATTGAAAAAACGATGAAAGGAGCCCTATACAGGGAGAATCGTGAGAAGAATCTACTGCCATCCACCAGGATGATGAAGAGGAGACGTGGGTGGAGCTTCCAGCAGGACAACGATCCAAAGCATACAGCAAAGAAATCTCTCAATTGGTTTCAGAGAAAAGACATCAAGGTGTTAGAGTGGCCCAGTCAATCACCTGACTTGAATCCAATTGAACAAGATTTAAAGACAATATGTTTAGAAGAATGGGCAAAAATCACACCTGAATACTGCAGCCCATTCATTTCTTCATACAGGAAGTGTCTTGAAGCTGTCATTACAAACAAAGGCTTCTCCACTAAGTATTAAATACATTTCATTTGATATTCATTCAATATTTTTTCCAGTGTAATTCATCTTTATTACACATAACATAATTTATGTACTTTAATGTTTGGATTTCTTTATATTTGCAGATTTCTTGAGTTAATTCCAAAGTCTGGTGAAAATTTCATGTGAATAGCCTCATTGGAAATATATTTACTGAAAAAAATGTTGACTAATTCAATACTTATTTCCTCCACTGTAAATCAGGCAATTTTGTCAGACACAATGATTCCTAATCAATTCCTGGACTTGGTGGGACATTTGTTTGCATACAATGTGGATAATAAGTATTAAACGGATAATGTGTTAAGTAAGTATTGCAGATAATGGCCCCAATGGTATTTACTGGAAGATTCCAAAGTTTTGAAATACATTTGTAACCGATTCCATCAATATGCTCCACAACAATATGGATGCAAAGGTCTTGGGAGAGCTCTTTGTTTTTACGCATTATGAGATGTTTCTTGTGTGACATCTTGGTAACGAAAAGCCTTTTCATAGTCCATCAATTTAGTAACCCAGCTGATATTAATTTGCACAGAAAGGGGATGTAATTAAACTGGTTCGTTGCCTTACCTTGCCTTGGAGAATAGTTTTTTCTTAGCTTGTTCAATGCGTTTTCCCCGTGTCATTCCACTTTATTACTCATAACTTTATTTATGGACTTTAAAGTTGTGAATTCTTTATATTTTTGCGGATTTTTAGAGTTAATACTGATGTCTGGTGAATAGCCTCATTGGAAATATATTTACTGAAATAAATGGTGACGCATTCAATACTTATTTCCCCCACTGTATATTATACACCACCTCAGATAGAATAATTCAGATCATCACGCCCTAATTTCAGGCAAGAAGTCTGATTTCACTGTTACAGGAGTCCAGGAGACAGAAAGAGTGTGTGATGATAAACGAGCCAGACGAGAGTCAGTGTAAAGATGTGCATTGTGACTGGGTTCCTGCAGGACCTGAAAAAAATCTGTGTGGGCAGTTTCTGCTCTCAGATGGGTGGAGGCAGGCTTGCTCGCAGGACAAAGAGCTTTTTAATCTACATGGGAGTGTACTTTAAGTGGCATATTGATCACATAGATATCATAGCCAGGTACAAAAAAAAACAAACAATTAAAAAAATCTCTATGAGACTGAAGTTTAATTTTTAACTTTAACTTCGGGTATGGGTTTGTACCAAAGACAAATATGGTAATGAATTATATACGGTAGTAGCCTATTGATCGTTTTTTTGTGGAATTCATATCATACACA
>JAOUWY010000075.1:20790139-20801188 GCA_025728095.1 Prietella phreatophila
TATATATTAAAAAAAAACCTTTAAAAGGAACTGTTTATTACAAAACACACTTGTTTAAAGAATGTGAGAATATGGTATATAAAAAAGGGGACTTCCACAAACTGAATTTGTAAGACAATTTGGAGGAATGAAGCCGACAGTCAATAAAACAGAATGGCAAAGAAACTGCAGTCTGGCAACTTCCCTGGTGTTCATGGGAAGGAATTACACTTAACTATGCCTTTCATAAGTGACATGCTTATATAACATAAAAATTTAATCATTGCTGCATAGTGGTGCCATTCAGTGACCACAGAGTACAATCAGGCAGGAAATGAAAAAGCAGCCTAAGAGAGGAAATGATCAACAACAATGAAGAAAGGAAGGTGGAAAAAGAAAGCAAGTCTGTTCCAGACAGATTCTTAGAAGCAGAAATGTGTAATGTGCAGCCTTTTCTGTTAATCAGAGGTGGAAACATTCTGTGGAGGCACATGCATACAGATATAATAATGCTAAACAGTACACCTTAACTTGTCTCAACATGAACCTGATTATAAAATGCACACCATGTACAGTTTTGTAGCCATGTTTAAGAGGTAAGGGTATTATACAGACACAGACACCATATGCCCTATTATGAACACCTGTACACATTCATGCAATTATCTACTCAGCCAATCGTGTGGCAGTAACACAGTGCATACAGTCATGCAGATACAGACTCGGAGCTTCAGTTAATGTTCACATCAAACATCAGGATGGAGAGAAAAATGTAAGTGACTTTGAACGTGCCATGGTTGTTGGGGCCAGCTGGACTTGTTGAAGTATTTCACAATGGTAATGTTTTTCCCCCCAATCTCATTCCCACCAACTTCTAAAAGAATTCTAACCAATCCTACCACTACTGTCATTACTATGTTTGCACCTCCTGGTGGATTTTCTCATTAACTTGGCTGGTTTTATTTATCAAAACAAACAAATTAGTCAGTTAAACCATTGTGCCCGGTCCAGAATAAAGCATTTAATAAAGATGAATGAATGAATGAATGAATGAAAGCAGTAAATGTGGCACACTGCACTGTGCAAGCATCCTATACAGGCTCAATGTGGTCTTTCCTAATCCCACAAGCTTCATATCTGACTGCCCGCTCCTACGAACAAAACAGTATAAACTGCCCACTTCTGTTACTTTTTTGACAGGACCCACAGGATCCCAGTCCCAATACAAACCTCTTATCAGTAGTCCTTTAAAACAACTTCTATGAAATAAAATCTAGCTGAATATTCTGTTAACACACCATTTGCTTGCTTTGGTAAGGTCTTTAATACCCAGAAAGGGCAGTGGTATTGCAGGAAGTGAACATTTAGTTCTTCACAAATGACTGTAGGCCAGCATTTACATTAGGATGCTTGTGGAAAGCCCACTGTCCATAAACCTATCAAACTCTGACCAAATATGCACTTTCACAGAAATGTCACATCACAGTGCAAAATGGAGAGTCAAACACATTTTTCGCCTGTTTTTAAATAGCAGCTTTAAACCGTAATCTGTTAACACAGAAAATAACAACGGTTAGATCATTTGGGAAAAAAGAGAGAACTCCTGACTTCAGTATATATCTGGAAGATTGCCTTCAAAAACATTTGGAAAATAACAAAATTTGGGAAAATACCAGATAGTTTATTGTACTTAAAGCAATGCTAAGCACAAGTATGATTCACAACCAAAAAGAAAACCATATTTGGGCTTCTAATTAAGCATAACACACAGTGTGTTCAATGAGTGGGAACGAATCGCAGAAAGAGCTTTGTTCTTTAGTCTAAAATAAACTGTCAATGTACAGTGGATACAAAAAGTCTACACACCCCTGATAAAAAATGGCAGGTTTTTGTGATTGTAAAGTTAAATCATGATAGAACCTTTTCACCTTTATTGTGAAATTGCAACATATAAATAACAAGAGACAAACACCCACAAATATTTTTGGGGAAAAAAGAAAAACCTAAAAACTTCCTTTTATAAGTGGGAATGTGGAACTCATGTTAAATACTAATTAGTATACACCTGCCATCAATTAAAGTGACTGGTTGATTACCCCTAAGTAAAGTAAAGTACAGCTGTTCCTATAGGATTTCTCTCACTTCTTGGTAACAGCCAACTAGAAAAGCCATGGGCCTCAAAGAGCCTACAAAGCAGGTATGGGATCTCATTGTTGAACATCATCCACCAGGCCACAACTCAGTACAGGATGTCCCTTTAAAATTGATCAGAAGACCAGGAGCTGCCAAGAGGCCTACAGCAACATTAAAACAACTGCATCAATTTCTGGTAAGTACTGGTTGCCCCTACATATGACAATCTCCTGAATTCTTCACAGCTCTGGGCTAGGAGGTAGGGTGGCAAAACGGAAGCCTTTTATAACTAATAAATAGATTTTAAAAAATTATGTCCAATCTCCCAAAACCATGTGGACTAATTATACCAAATGTGGCCATAATACCAAAATAAATGTTTGGCATCAAAAAACACAGTAAATCAGCAAAAGATCACCATCCCCATGGGGAAGCATGGTGACGGCAGCATCATATTTTGGGGCTGTTTTTTTCAGCTGGAACTGGGGCTTTAATCAGCATTGAGAGAATAATGAATAGCTCCAATTACCAGTCATTTTTGGTGCAAACCCTTAAGGCTTCTGCTAAAACACTTAAGATGAAGAGGAATTTTACCCTTCAACCTGACCACGACCAAAAGCAAACCTCCATATCAACAAAGAAATGGCTTCACCAAAACAAGTTCAAGGTTTTGGAATGGCCCAGCCAGAGTCCAGACATAAATCCAATCAAAAATCTGTGGGGTGACCTGAAGAGGGCTGTGCACAGGAGATACCCAGCCGATCTGACAGAGTTGGTACGCTTTTACAAGGAAGAATGGCCAAAAAGATTGAATGCTGTGATAAAATCTGAAAGTGATTTAACTAAGTATTAGCTTAGAGGTGTGCACACTTAAACAACCACATTGTTGTAAAAAAAAAATTACCCCCCTAAATTGATTCTTATCGTTTTTCACTTTAATGAATAGGTTAAGGAATAGGTTAAAATAAGGTCACAATAAAAGTATCTCCAACATGATTTATCTTGTTTTCCTTTTTTTTTTACATTACAAAAACTTGCCATTTTAACCAGGGTGTGTAGACGTCTTATATCCCCTGTATGATAATCCCAAACATGAAAAGTGTGGGCCCACACTGTCCTGTTTCCAGCTACATCTGCATCTTTCTAAACACTTCTCTGACCATATCGCTTTCTGTCCTCCCTCCACAGTGTCCGATCATTAGTAAAACTCTTTCTGTTGTCTGTGGTTTACAGTCTAGCATTTACAGTGTTTGCAAGCTGTCTTCAGGATAACTTTTCAAATCAAACCCCTAAAAAAGAACAGTCACGTAAACTTTGAGCTAGCCTGTACATCTTTAAAACGGTAAATGATGGTAATATTCATTAAGAGGACTGACTCAACATTGTTCCATTCAGGCCCATATAAGACGCACAGCTTACATTTTCTCACATTGTGCATAGCTGTGATTTGACTACTAGTCATGCTGCACTTACCTTTAAATATGACCCATAATACTTAGTAACGAAGGGGCTGTCGCATTGGCTCAGCACTGTGATCTCCTGCTGAATGTCCTCGATCTCATCTTCAGCTTCCTCCAAATCAATGATCTTAATGGCCACGACCTTCTGTGTACGATTGTCTATTCCTTTAAACACCTCTCCAAATGAGCCTTTCCCGATCTTCTCCAGTTTAGTGAACAGTTCTTCTGGGTCAGTTTTAATATTCTAAACGAAGAAAGAAAGGAACATTAGGACATGGTTAGCTTTAATTACACAAGCTTTTGCTAACTCCATGTTAACCAAGTCCATACGGATTCCGCCATGCAATGGACACCAAGCTATACAGTCATGTGAATAAATAAGTACACCCCATGGAAATGTAGCCTTTGACATATCTGGACAAGCAAATATTAGATCATCTTTAAAACAGTGCCTATTACTATAGCTGATATACTTGGCTTTTTCCAATCATTTATTCAACAGAAATATCAATAGATGTGATATTCTTCTGTGGAAACAGTAAGTACACCCTTGGCCTCAGAAGCTAGTATTGCCCCCTTTAGCAGAAATAACTTCTTGTAGGCGTTTTGCATAATTGTCCACCAGTCTCTGAAATTGGCTTGCTGGAATTTGTGACCACTTTTCCATGCAATATTCTTTCAGTTGCAAGATGTTTGAGGGTTTTCTTGCATGTACTGCCCATTTCAAATCGCCTGCAACATTTCAATGGGATTCAAATCCAAGCTTTGACTAGGCCATTCCATAACCCTCCATTTCTTCTTTTTGAGCCATTCTTTGGTAGATTTGCTAGTGTGCTTAGGATCATTGTCCTTTTGAAAAGTCCACTTTTGATTCACCTTCAACTTTCGGACAGATGGCTTCGAATTATCTTCAAGCACTCTTTGATGATGCAGAATTCATAGCTCAACCAATGAATGCAAGCTGATTTCATAAAGCCCAATGTGTTTGTACCCATGAATAAGCTTCACAGAAGCAAAGTCTTTCTTCTGTACAACACAGCCTGTGTTTTCTCTATTGTGTCTTTACTTTCACAAGACGTGTGAGGTGAAGGAGTTAAAGAGGTTAAAGTCTTTGTAACCACCTCTTTTTGGATATCCAACCTGATTTGTACACACTACACTCAATGCATAATGCTGCTAAACTATATTTTGTCATGTACTATGGTTATAGTTCCACATAAAAACACATGATTATATCTGGATGGTTTAAAGAATGTACACGACATATTTACTTTTCATAGTAAGAAAGAACTTAAATGAAGTTCCAAAATCCAGCGACGTCTTGAGTAGTGAAAACTACACCACCTGAGCTGCACAAAACACAAAGATAATGGCCCTGTTCACAGAAGGATTCCTTTTCATTGTTTGCTGGTATATGTTAAAATCAAAGGAATGTGACTAGACACTCAATAGTAAAGCACATTCCGGAAAAGAAAGCAAACAAAACAATGGAATTGGAATAAAATAAATAAATAAAACAGCCTTAAAAAGGCCAGAAACCAGACACATTTGCAACAGGCTAAAAAGGACAAACAAATACACCAGCTATGTTTGGAATAGTAGTTCGCTACTCTGCTTTTTCTGGTTTCGGAGTTATAGCATACCGGTAAACTCATATTACTACTTGGCCTCTAACTCTTAAGATTGATAAAAGCCTGTGACAAAGTACAAAAGCAGACGTCATAGTGCGTCGCTCACATCAGGAAAGGAACATTACTTTTGTTTCAAATTTAAAATGGTCAGAATAAATAAATAAACAAACAAACAAACAAAGAAAGCAAGGTTTTTAGAAATTAATTGGAATTGCTTTTTATCATACAGACACAATGTGCATTTCCCCACACCTTCAGTCACAGGTCTGGACTAATGGCTTATAATCCAGTCTCTGAGAGTCTTTACACATGTTATATATTTGTTTTATTCATCTAGCCAACATGTACTGGAACAGTAATAGTATAAAGGTGTGAACAGGATTCATTATTTGCAGGCCTGATAGATGATTTGATACACAAAGCACAGACCACACTCACAAAAGGCCTGGAACAGCTGTCACACAAAACAAACTCTTACCATTCACACAGAACGGTCATTAACATGCCACTAACAAAACTAGGAAAGTGAAAAAAATCAGTTTGTTATAACGAAAAGTAAAGATTTTACCTGTGGCCTGACAGACTCCATTTGCATTCTTTTCTTCCAGCTGAACATTACTCACACTGGCCCTGGGAGTCAGGTGGAAACACTATCATGAAAGTAAAATGGGGCGTTGCTCATGCACACTTATCTAACATGTATGAGTGCACTATGTTATGGAATGGAGTTAAAGGGGCAGCGGAACCCTACACAGCTAATCAGAGGGGAAACAATATTTACAGCCACAATCTGGCAACAAGCTTTCATTTCAACAGCAATGAGCTGTAATAATCTTTACGCGTTTAATTCAGATTATTCAGTGAGTTGCCTGAAGTTTTTGATGAATTTATCACAGCCAGGCATTTGGATATTATGATGTGTGTGGTGTTGTGGGAAAACCTGTTGGATGTTACTGTGGCTGAATTCTTGAAAACCAGTCCGAAGCCAAAACTGAATTAATTCAATTTAAATTGACATAACATACTCTGACATCTAGACCTCTATATCTGTATATTTTCCAAAAGATGTGGAAATGTTTTATTTAGGCCACCTTTTAAGCTCTTCTTGGCTGTCTGCCTGCAAATATCACACTGACTACAGAGCCAGATTAACACTCACACACTACAGACAATTTAGAGATGTCAATCAACCTACAACAGATATCTTTGGACTGGGGAAGGAAACCAGAGAACCTGGAGGAAACCCCCGAAGCACGGGGAAAACATTCAACCGCCGTGTACACAGGGCAGAGGTGGGAATTGAACCCCCGACCTCAGAGGTGCGAGGCAAACGTCATAAACAATTGGCCACCGTGCCCCCCAGTTTAACAAACATGGTAATAAAAATAGTCAGTCTGCTTAAAACCTTTAGTCAAGTGTGTTCTCACACAGTGAATGTCACACTTTGATCAAGTTGCTCTACAGGTAGGTGTTTCTAATAAGGTACTGGCTGTCAAAATGTCTGCGATGCTCCTGCATGTCACATCAAAACACAGAAGACTGTATTCATATTCGCTCCAGAGGACAACATGAAATGTTGAAATGACCTAATAAAAACACATTAACCTCAAGAAATTTATCCAACAGAACAGACTGAATCAGCAATTATTTCCCCATTGGCTTTTACCTCAGATGATGAGACAGAGACTGGCATGGATCATGCTGATTAAAATGAGAACTCATTTCCACTTACAGTTCTTTAATATTTGGCAATAATGTTGTATTTCCACAAGTAAATTAGGTTTGTATTTTACACGTATATTTATTTACTCATTTGGCAACTTACAAGTGAGCGGATTAATGTTAACGGCCAAGTGGTGCTGGGATTTGAACATGCAGCCTTCTGTTCTAGCCCAAATACTTAACCACTGAACTACCACATTCTCAGATCAGAAGCATTGTATTAGACAGGACATCGTTGAGCAGAAATATTTAAATCTGAACATGTTCTTTTGTTTTTTCTCCAATTCTGGAGATAACCAGAACTAGAAGTTTACTTGTGATTTGTCAACTTTTCATTCATCCATTCATTCATTTGTTATCCATCGTACAGAAATCAGTCAACTGCATTCATGTTTATGCCAGCACGTCTGCCTGTTATATCATTTCCCGTTAAAACAGAAAGTACATTTGATGAAGAGAGAGAAGCTATGACTAACTTTACGGACACAATAAAAATATTAAAGAACACGAGCATGAACTTCATGGTAAGATACAACATAACTGCATTAGGAATACTGAGACATACTGGCAGAGATAATGACACATAAAAAACAACAATCTAAAACCTGTGACAGCACCAGAACAGACAATCGGGTGATAACCGAGTTGTGTGACAGGGATATGGGACAGGAAGGAAAGTGCCACACTGCTGGTAAGCCACATACTGGTTACTCAGTCAGCAGCTTGGGCTTGACTCTTGACCTCAAAGCCCTATCTGATCCAGCACTAGATCTGCAGTGCTATACTACAACCACTACTGACATCGTTTCTATTACCAGGTCAAGCTCAGACTCATCACAGCTGCAAGTCAACACACAATCGACAAGACAAGCATGACTTTTACTCAGGACACAAGTCAGGATGTTCCAGGTCTGAATAAAAACAACAATAACATCACTGTTACATGTCAGGTGTGAATACTTTATGCAAGTACACAAATCTGAGTTGCTGCATTAACATTTCTGATAATACTGCGGGGTTTCTTTCTTACTAGGTTATACAGCGTTGTCACTACACTAAACACATTCTGATTACATTAAAAGCGCAACCCCACTGACCTACTTTTTCTAGGTGAAAGAGCTAGTGAATAGTTGACCCCTGCCACAGAAGACAGACAAGTTTAAAATAAATAAATAAATAAAAAATCACTTTCCCCATAGCTGTTAACACACTGCTCTACAGTCGAAACAGTATTGGAAATTGTCCACAATTCCACCACTACCTGTCAAAATAAAACGATTTCTAAAGGAAACCTAAATCTAACACCATCTCTTCTTTTTTCCAAACACTGTAAAGGAATGTTACTTTCGTCTACACTCGGAAGCAATCAAAATAAAACAGGATCAAATTTTACACTGTGTTTATTCAATTTTTAATCACGTCACTGCTGCTAGTATTCGAGTTCTCAAAACGTGTCAGAAGGTTCAAGCGTGGGAATGGTCCTGGACAGAAATAAAACCAGGCTGTTTCTATCACAATCACTTGCTATGTTCTAGGAATGGGTGATATCTTATCATTTGCAATATACCCATAGAAATTCTCCCCATGATAAGAATGAATCTTCCCATGATAACGATAAAGCCTAGTTGATGACGTATTTGTATGCGACCCATTCGCAGCTCACGTGCAGAGCGAAAACGAGTATGGCGGAATGCGGACGCGAAGCTGCGGAGGAGGTTATCACTAAACGTGGAGCTACCTCTACAATTTGGAACTGGTTTGGTTACAGAAAATCAGTTTTTCCTTTTAGAACAATGTTTGTGTTTCAGAGGCTCTCAAGACTGCTATCATTTGGAGCCAAAAACAGTAGTGAACGGTATTATATTTATATCGTCGCTGATATCGTTATCGCAATAAACACTACAAAATATCCTGATATAGTTTCATATCTATAGTTTCAAGTCCATATCGCTCATCCCTACTATGTTCTCACTCACTCAGCAACCACTAATCCCGATCAAGGCCACGGTGGCTCCGGAGTCTATCCCAGGAACTGTGTGTATGAGGCAGGGACACATCCTGGACAGGACACGAGGACTTACGAGTACTATGTTGCAAAAAGAAGAAGAAGAAAAAAAACCCTGATTCTCACACATCAACATGCATTCACATCTCGCTGCGTAGATGGAAGATGATGGGATTGAGAATTGGTTCAGCACCGCTCACGCCTCCTCGCACGACTGAGTAAAAGGGATCAAAGTAGGTCTGATCCCTGATGGTCCAGCTCCATACGATATCAGACAAGGATATGCAACATCACTAACAATGCTATTCCTCTAACCCATTCCTCTAACCAAAGTGGCAGTTTGCCCGTAGGCTTTCAGTGCAGTACAACTGGAGGCACTTGGTTGTTGTTTGGAGGCTCTGGACTGATTTAACCAGTGAACCCAGGTGTAGCACTTGCTTGGTTGGAATGAAAGCCTGCAGTCACACCGGTGCTTGTGGATAGGATTGAAAACCCCTGCCCTAAACCAGCTCCAATATAATCACTTGCTTTAGCGGATCATACAAATACACACAGTATCGCGGCTTCACTCACAGCCATCACTTCCGGTGTTGTTTCGCGGCTCGTGTGGTCAGGAAACTCCCCAGGAAACTGAACTAGTATCATGTAGAAACACAGCCCGATTCTGTATCCCTTGTGTTTATTACAGAACCGGAAGTTACTGCAAAACGATGGAACACGCATACAGTGCACAAAGACAAGTCTTATTAGCAGAACCGACACACTCCAAAGATGAACAATCATGTAGCAGGTGTAACATTTACTAGATAATAAACCTACTGTGCACTGTGGAGCCTAGTAGCGCTTTCACTGCATAAAAGAAGTGTTTCTTCTCACATTAGAGGTCATTTCTACTGTACACTGCTGCTGAAAGTGTGACAGTGGGGTGAGGTGAGGATAAACCAGTCAGCGTTACCTGGATGCCTGGAAGTCCTCTCTGGACAGGAGAGGGACGAGCCATGACTTCCTATTCACACCAAGTCTCTTGGCCAAAACAAAAGTCTGTATAAATCCAAACTCCCACGTGGACGCGACCACCAGTGTGGATAGATCAGCTTGCTGGGTTTACCATAACACAAAAGCCAGGAAAACACTCCAATACTGTGCAGGCGAATATAAAGCGGACCCGGTGCTTGTTCCAAGCGCGGCGAGCTTAGCTTAACGAAGAGTTATTTTTGTTACGATGGCAACTAAAGGAAATGCTGACAGGACTGATCGTGGTTAGGAACACAGACACTTGTGTGGTTCTCTGTGCTAGCGACCGAGCTAGGCTCGATGGAGAAAATACACCTCGGCCACTCGGACATCCAGAACACCGCTCTTCAGCACTTCTTCGCGGGATAAAAGAACGCCAGACATGAGCGACAGTGCTGAGATGATTACGCGCGATAACCCGCCAGAGTCACTGGACTGGAGAGGATTAGGTTATTTTTGCCAACTGCCGCATAAGTTCGGTGGACGGACAGCAGGCTAGTTAGCTAACTTTCAACTTCCGCTTAGAAGAGCTGTCAATACTGCACGGTTCCTTATTATATCTGACATGCGAAGACTAGCAAACGATAAGTTGGTGTCTACATTTAAAATAGTTTTGTTTTGTTTTTTAAACCCGCAAAATTTCACCAACTGCTCTCCTCATTTTCCGCGGTAGCCTTCCACCATATTGAAACCTCTGATTATTTCAAGGTGGGGCCAAAAGGGTCGCGAGGACCAATCGCTCTTCCGTCATAAGTTTTCGCCACGCCCCTTGACGACCGCGGTCCAAAATTGTCTGACGACCGGTCCTTTGTCTGAGTCCCAATTGGCTTCCTGATCTTTACACAAGAGCACTCGAATTGTAGATTTTGCACCCTATGAAGTGCACTACATGTGCAACAGTGAGCCATTTGACATTAAGCCATGGCCCGCGCTGCTGAAGTGGGCGTTGTCGCTCTGGCGCATGCTCTTGAGAGACAGAAGTGCTTTGTGGTTCATTGCTCAAATGTAGGCTAATTATAAAAAAAAAGAGGAGAAAAACCTTTAAACATTACAATGACTCTGGTCGCTATGTTAACGTTTAAACATCCCTTCAAAATAAGATACA
>JAOUWY010000075.1:20812059-20823199 GCA_025728095.1 Prietella phreatophila
GTTGTCACATGAAAAGTTATAATCAAATATTTACAAAAATGTGAGGGGTGTACTCACTTTTGTGAGATACTGTATATGTCTGTATTTGCCTGTTCAGTCACAATATGAAACTCACCCAGAGAGACCACCATGAGGGCTGCAGGAACACCAAAAGCCAGTGGGTAGCATTTCTGTATACTGTGAATACCACACTCCTGACCTGTGCACATATTTGCACAAACATACAAATTACAATGAGGTCAATAAGGTTGTTATTGATTCTTTTACACCTGGGATGTGAAGGTGTTATACCTCGGAGTATGGGGGTGATGAGAGTGGACAGGAGACTACCAGCATTAATACACAGGTAGAACACCGAGAAGAACGTACTTCTCTGCCTTGTCTGCAAAACGAAGAGAACAAGGAAAGCAGTTTGTTTGTTTAGTCTGTACTAAACACACAATTACAGCTTAATGTATCAGTGCAGATTCAATCTTTTTGTGTATTAAATGAAAGAGTGATTAATGATCAGACCTGGTGGTCCTTAAACTGATCTCCTCCAAATGCAGACACACAAGGTTTGATGCCACCTGTACCAAGAGCAATGAGGATCAACCCTATCATAGCCAAGGAACTACAACAGGAACAAATACACACTGTTATTAAATAGTAATTAACAGGTTACAGTGATACAAATGTAATTAGACATGTCAATGTGAAGGCTGCCACTCACACATGCACTGCCATGTTGTCTGGTGTGCCGTCTCCGTTTTTGTCAGTGATGTCTTGAATAGCACTGACTGCCATGATGATCTGGCCGATGGCATACACAATGGACAGGTAGATGATGGTTCTGCATGAAGAAATTGTCAGGACAGATTAGAAATACTCTCACTACTGGTTGTTATTTGGTCAGTCTTGATGCATCTGTATTATTATTTATTAAGGAAGTCCTAACCTAAAAATGGTTAAACAGGCACTCACTTAAACTTTCCAAGCCAGGAGTCAGCCACGATGGCGCCTAGTATGGGAGTCAGGTAGCACAGGGCCACAAAAGCGTGATAGACGGAGGTGGCGAGGTCATCATCCCAACGCAGGAAGTAAGTGAAGTACAGCACCAGCACCGCTAGGAGGAAACACAACGTTTGTCCTACTATCCAGTTTACATAATTAACAGACTTAAGCAAAATGTTCCCACAAAGTCATAACTGTAATCTGTAACTGTTTATAAAACTGACCAAGATCTAAAATAAATAAATAAATAAAAACGCATGACCCGCACCCCAGCTTTCTTGTACACCAATTTTGTGCAAGTCAGAACAATTAAATACTTTCCCATGGTTGCTGTTGGTCACTGAAATGATTATTTTTATTAAAGCTATTATTATTCCAATAACTGCACTGCACATTTCGCTGTTCTCTTACCACGCATTCCATAGTAGGAGAACCTCTCACAAAACTCGTTGACAACGATGAAAAATATACTGACTGGATAACCACAGCATTCCACGCTCTGCGAGCACACACACACACACACACACACACACACACACATTATATCAGACCGGCTAAAATGTGATGCAAGTAAAATCTATAAAACACACGTTCCCAATTCTGGTTCTTGAGTACCCTCAAACCTACACAGTTGGAGAGAAAAAAAAACCCCCCCCCAAAAGAAAAAAAAACCTAACAGCTAACTAACAACCTTCCTGAGATTCAGTGTGTGTTAGAGCAGGAAAACCACTAAAATGCACAGGACAGCAATTACTCCAGGACCAGGTCTGGGAACTTGTGCAGGAAACGAAAACATGTTTTCCAGCAGGTGGCAGCTGAGTTCCTGATATTTGTGGATTCTTTACAAGCTCTGCTAAAGGTGGGTGAGACACTCTTCCTCACACATTCACTAGTGAACCACAAGGTACACTGTACTGTCAAATGGTTATCAAAAGATTTTAAATTATTTACTGCGTCTATACAAAACCCAACGGTGAAGCCAACTTGATTATTTAACCCAGATTTATAGTGTCATTCAGCAGCTCTTCAGGGCATTAACTGCAAGTATTCTGAAAGTAAACACAAGCACACTGGAGCTATGTAACAAATGTTTCATTTTCTAATTACTTTAGTCTGTGAGTAACGCAACCAAAGTAATAAATGATGTTCCAGGTTTCATGCGGTATAATTAAGAGCTCTTGGTATATGTCTATAAATTAGCCTTATTGCAGTTTACAGCTATCATTTTTGATAGAAATCATAATCTGTTTATACAGACAGTTATTAGATAAGGGCTCTACTGGTTAAGCTTACTCAAACCCTTAAGCAGCTGAGTAAATACAACAGTCCCAGCAACATTAATGCTGTTTTCTAAAATGAAAAATGAAGAAAATAAAGAAGTAGATCTATGGTGTATTGCTGAGTGAAATTTGGATTAGAATACAACAATTCAATAGTTTCACAGACAGCACTGTTCTGACCTTCTTTGGTTTCTCATCATCGCTCTTCTCTTTGACTGTCAAATCAATAAGATTGATCTAGATCAGTATAAATACATCAAATGCATTACAAACATTAAATATAAATCATAATGATACATAATAAAGATATGTGATCTTACGCGTCATGGTTATGCGTGATACCTGCTGAGAGGCAGTGGATGAAAAGACCTGTGTGTCTACACAACCCGCAGTGTAAAGGTGAAACGTTGCTCATTAGAGTGGACTGTGGCCTCATTTATGAGCCCTTTTTCCTGAACATACAAGTACAGGGAGTGATGGAGGGAGTGAGAGAGAGAGAGAGAGAATAGTAGTTCAAATTAATAAGGACTCTTTTTTATTTCTTGAAAATGTAATATAATTGGCCTACGCAATGAAACACTCAGAAATGTTTGTTCCACCAAACAAATTAATAACGCAGATGAAATACATGGGTTGATTATAAAAAGAAAAAAAACCAAACAACTAAACAAAAAAAACCCAGCAACAATATGTACTATTGAAAAGAAAAACCTAGGTACGTTAAGCACTAGAGTAGTGCAGAAGGGCAGTGAGGTAGTATCAAGTTTATATGAAATTTATATCAAGGTTAAGTTCATATGGTGTTTATATGATCTAGGAAGGGTTGCTGGATTTGGGGGAATTTTCTATAAAAATTAAAAAGATAGAACTGAGTTTATCAACGTCCATGGAGCTATCCATGTAGATCCATGTAATCCATCATACTAACATCCACTGGATAAAGCTGGACAATAGTAGACGGAGGAATATTGTTGGAACACAGACGATGTAAAATGATACTGTCTAATGGAAATTAACAGAACCGTGATAACACCAACACATTCAGGGTCAATGTTCAGGAAGATATGAACCTCTCGCATTAAGGCACTTGAAAAAAATTTGCACTGCAGATCTTCGTGATCATAATATGCAGATTAATTATAAAGTTGTTCATGGACATCAACATTTATCAACACCAAAAGCAACAATAATAATGACACGTGGTCATTTATGTGGGGAATACATTTCATCTAGAAGCAGAAGAAGCCTTTATTGGTCACATATACATTACAGCGCAGTGAAATTCTTTTCTTCGCACATCCCAGTTTGTTAGGAAGTTGGGGTCAGAGTGCAGGGTCAGCCATGATACAGTGCCCCTGGAGCAGAGAGGGTTAAGGGCCTGGCACAAGGGACCAACGGTGGCAGTTTAGCAGTGCTTGGGCTTGAACCCCCGACCTTCTAAACAAAGCAATGCTCAAATTTAATTATAATATTTTAAGAACTTGTTAAGCAGCATCTAAAATGATTTAGTGGACAAATTGTATGAATATTTAAAATGTTAAACATACAAGGAAACTGTTAAAATAGTGACATTTATTTCAAACAGGAACAGTTTTCATACAGTAGAACAGTGACTTTCTATTAAATAGAGATTGGGGAAAAAAAATCACCATTGTGAATATAAAAAAGCATTTGATAAACATTTAAAGGAACACTAATGTGGTAAATGTGTCTGCTCCTTCACTGGCTCCTCTCCTCAACTCTTTGGCAAGAAGTATCAACACCATGCTTACAGTGTATCAAACACAGCAAGAGCTCAGCTTGCTTCATATTGCACTCTGTTCAGATATTTATACACATAATATCATGGCTTTAAAAATATCTCCATCTGAGACATTAAAGTGATTTGTGTCTGTGTTTGATGCTTAGATTTGTGTATTATCACATATTTTTCTTCTCATTTAAAACAGAGAAAAGCAAAGCTAAATTCAAAATAAAGGGGCCAAGCAGACCATCTGTAAGACATCTGAAACTGAAATTCTGTACATATGGTATTACTATGGAGTTTTAAGTTAGAAATAACAAACAAGGAGCAAGAAAGAAATCAGTAAAAATGATTTTAAAAAATGAAACACTTGGCAGATGATGGGAAAATAACACGTAAAAAGTCTCCACAGGAAACAACAACTCAGATTCCCAGTCAGAATGGGATAGAACCTAAAAAAAAAAAAAATCTGTAAAAATATGTTTACCCAAACCAAGCCAATAGGTCACATACTGCTACGCTATTCTCTATTCCAGGGTCACTATTAGGGACACTCATGGAACAGAGATTCTCCTCTGGGTTTTGAGGAGAGAGAAATGGAGAAACAAATGGGAGGAAAAAACGATTGACAGAAGACCTCATCTTGGTGTTAAGAGTTGTGCGTGAACGCAGTCATGCACCAAATGTAAAAGGTTACAGGGCTAAGTTGAGTGCAGGGTGAAGCTCAGACCACAGAAGAGGAGGTGGGCATGCCCTGGATGCTGGCTGCAGTGGGAGTGCCACTGATGGCATTGAAGATGTGAAGAGAGTCAGGCAGGGGACTCTTCATGACATCCTCCACAGGAGAGATCTACAGAGAGAGAAATAGAGAGAGAGAGAGGGGGAATGGGAGCGTGTGAGAGAGAGAGAGAGGGAAAGAGAGAGGGAGAGAGAGGGAAAGAGAAGAGAGAGTGAGAGAGAGAGAGAATTGGCTTAATAAGAAATCAGTACTTAAGAGTCTGCTGTAATACAGAATATGAACTTCAGGTACGAGTTACCATCCAATCTGGTCATGTAAGCAGAGGAGAAAAAGAGAGAAGATAACATTAGATATGGTCACGTCACTGGTTTACACATCAAAAGATGAGAGCTTCCAAAATATAGAAAAAGGAATGTGAGGTGGTCTGGGAAAACCACTTGGAGGTTAGTGTGACTGAATGCTTGCAAATGACAAGAAACAAGAAAAATCATGTTCTGTCTGTAATATAATTTGACACATAACCATAAATACAATCAAATTGAAAAAAGTTGTTGTGACACTGTGTAAAATGTAAATAAAAACAGAACACAATGATTTGTAAATCTCATAACCCCATTTATTATTCACAATAGAACATAGAAAACGTATCAAATGTTTAAACTGAGGAAATGTACCATTGTAAGGAAAAAATAAGGTAATTTTGAATTTGATGGCCACAACATGTCTCAAAAAAGTTGGGACAGGGGCAACAAAAGGCTGGAAAAGTAAGTGTTACTAAAAAGAAACAGCTGGAGGAACATTTCACAACTAGTTAGGTTAACTAGCAACAGGTCAGTAACATGACATAGTATAAAAATAGTATGTTAGAGTGGCAAAGTCTCTCAGAAGTAAAGATGGGATAGAATCTGGATGGAAGCATATGTTGCTCTAAACCTGTATATACCTTCATATACTTTGTTAACTCTGCCAACAAACACAGTTCCAAAAGAAGCCACAGCTGGATAGAGTGTTGTGATGCAACACACAGGCTGACTATAGTAAGCGGAGTAAGGGTTTCAATTTAATGAACTTTTGCTGGAATTGGAATTTTATGACGTGAACGCAGGATTTGTGAAACGATTATTCATTAAACATGGGGCCATACCCACTTTATTTGGACCATCTTCTGCTGCTGGATCACAACCTGTAATTATGATTAATTATTTATGTATATATTTTCTACCGAGTGTTCCAAATGCGTGGTTTTGTGTTGTATACATGTATAGCCAGTGCACAGCTGTTAGCCTCTGCTAACTGGCTAAGTCGCGTTATTGCCAAACTACATATAAACTTAGCAGTGAGAAACGTCCTGTTCTCGTCATGCTTGCGATGGTGGTTCCGGTTGATCTTCCGATGTATTGCTATTGGACTTGGGCTTAGTTTGATAAGCTAAAACCGACATTATTATTGAGCTGAAATTCAGATATGGTAGTGGGCATTTCCTTTCCGAAACACACTTTAAGAGGTAGACCAATCACAACATACTGGGACATCTGACCAATCAGAGCAGAGTAGGCTCTCGGAAAGGAGGAGTTTAGCGTGAATGGATCCTTGAACGAGTCATTTGTGACACTGAGAAAAGGAGGTGATGCTACAATGTAAATTATGGGAAAATTAAAGTGCTTTTTGACCTTGGATGCATGTAAATCTATTGTATGTACAAATTTATGTGAATCTATTGTATGTACAAAATTAGGCACGTTTTATATAGCATAATAGGTGCATTTTAATCTTCAGTGTAACAGGCTAGGTAAAACCAGCTGACACAGCGCAAGTGTCTGTGTGTGGGGTTTGTGTTTTTATATATCTTACCGTCTCATGCATAATTGCAGAGAGTTCCCTGGTGAGGTCTCTGTAGTTGGCCTTCATTTCATCATGATACTCCTGCTGGTCCTCTTTGATGAGCCTCTCGTTAATGCCCAGCCCGTGACCGCATGCCTCCACAAACTGCCTACATACACCACATTATAACACAAATCACATTATAGCACCCTTACAGTTCAAGGTAATTGTTTTTCCTGACTTTTTTCCAGTATGGAACCTCACACATAGTGTAGCCTACAGTGTGTAAATACTTACCTAAACACCTCTTTGAGCTGTTTAACTTTGTTGTCAGGGTATTTCTTAGATGTGGTATCATCAAGGAAAGCTCTAGCGTAGGCCAGTGGGCCAGCATTCACCTAGTGTAGGGACAGCAGGTTAGAAGGCCTACATTTCTGTACAACATATTCACACTGATGGTAGTTTAAAAGTAGCTGGATTGTGCACCTGTACGCTGATGCTGCCCTGTAGTTTGAGCTGTAGTTTGATCATATCCACTTCACTCGAGGCACAGAGCTGCCGCAGCTCAGCTACTTTTTTACTCATCTCATCAATAGCCACCTCGATGGGATTCAGATCTGTGTGGTGCTGATACATCACCGCTATCCGCTTCTTAACGTATGGGAAACAGTGTGTGGCTGTGGGAGAGAGACTGACTAAGTCACGGAGGACAATGGAATCTGGACGATGTATCTGAATATAGTATATGATTTGTTGAATTAAATAACAATGTATTATTTCCTTGGGTAAGTCATGGCTCATTGGTTGTCGGTTAGACACTCACGATTATCAGGATGTACAGATAAGAGTTGGACTTTGGGGATCATATAAAATCTTGTAGTTTAGCTGACACACTCAAACTCTAATCTCTCTCTTATTAGTATTTATACGGGGAACATTATTATAGTTCAAGTCAAGTCACTTATGCCTGCCAGAATTTCCAGTGTTTAGTTCCTACCCATAACCTGCTCACACACAATACTCAGCTCAGAAATAATTTACAACTGATTCCATAATAGACCGAGTTGCCTGTTTATTATCCACAGCAACTACTTTCAAACGAATTGCTTATTCCAACAAATCATTTGCCATGTGACTAATGTGTGGTATAAATCAGCATTTTTAGAATCTGTTCGTGTTCTCTGGAGTGTTGGAAAGCAAAATAAGTGACGTATAAGGAAAAAAAAAAAAGGAGAAAAGTCTACCAAAGATAGGCCTGACTTCAAGATTTGGTGTGCAGAATGTCATTTCAGAACACACCAATTTTTGCATTTGTCTCAAATGAGGTACAATGGCTGAAAACCATTTCAAGTGGCATTCTTGCTAGAGGGAACCAAAAAAATCTGCAGTGTACACAGCAGCATATACAATTAAATGCCTGGGCGGATGTTAAGATTTGAATTCGGTGTACATGTAATGACCCAGGGGGCTTTCCTACTTGTTATGCACTTTGCAGGTTTGTGGTGAAGGTGTGATGGTGTGAGGAACTGAAACCCACTGAAAAATATGTGAACAGCATGGCGTATTTGAACATTCGTGCTGTCCACATTCCTTCATGTCTACAGTTTCCATGGTCAGACAGACACTTCTAACATGATGATGAACCGTGTCACAAATTGACACCCAATAGATCCAGGAACATACCAGAAACATAACAGCAAGTGCTTTATTGGCCCACAGTTATGAACAGGATTCCTGCACAATGTATCTACCACCATATAGAATCCATGCCCAGCTAAATTCATGCTGTTCTAAAGGTCAAAGGAGGCATGTTACACTACAAGATAGATGTGCCGAATGAGCTGGAAACCGTATGTTACGTAAACACAGTAATGAGATCGTGAATCCAGCAGTTCCTATAAATGAAAACCTTCAATTCCCTTATGTTTTACTCTTCGCCAAGGTAAAGCACTAGTGGATAAACATACTGCCCAATATTCTCTCATGTTCCTCTATTAAATGTTTGGTAGAAGTCTACAATGTTGAGGATATTATACTGTCTAAAACTCTCATACACGATCACACACTGTAACAAATACAAGCCACATACTGGTGAGAATAGTCCTGCGTTTGCATTGCTCCTCAATACCACCCTGCTTCTTGCCCGAGACAGTAAAGGGCATCTCAAATACAAAACGACGGATGTTGTGGCTCCTCTCGAATTCAGTCTTCCTCTCCACCAGCTCCTTCTCCTCCAGGAAGGGAGTGACATGAGTCACCTGGATATATGCATACTTGGAATCCAGGTCTTTAGGATTAATCTAGTCCAGAAAGACAACAATGGTAACAGATCACACTAAGCAGAAATTCATATGCAGTCATTAAAGTGCTCTCCATTTTACTCAGAAACACTCTCTCACCTTTCCTGAGTCCTGGATCATTTTGACATTCTCTGCTCTGAACTTCTCTGAGTAGAGTTTAAGGAGTCGTTGAGAAATCTCTGAAAGAGGGGTAAATTTGGGCTCTTTGTAGATGTATTCTTTACCATCTTCATCTTCAAAGAATCCCTGAGAAAAACAACAGAGCCAAATGAAACATAACGGCCAAATCTGTAGTACCAGATACATAATCTCACACTTGTTTTTCTTTTTCTTTTATACACACAGCAGCACACAACACAGTGACAAACACTAGTCATCTAGTTACACTTCACAATGATTATGAAATGGAATAATTGATGTTATGCATAGAAATCAAGGCAGTAGAGCATACAAATGCAGCCACAATGACCAATCAGAAAAGTCAGCACCTGTATGAAGATCTAGTGTTCATTATGTGATACAGTTTGTGTCTCTCCCATCTATTATCTTAGCAAGTCCAGTCATACAGTCAAATGAATGAAAGCAGTGATATGACTAAAGTCATCACTTGTTATGAAATTACTATTATTAAACCTGTATAAAGTCTGCGATCAATGCAACACTCCTGTGAGGATTATTTAACTTCTTTCCGAACTAAGGATCCATACAGAATCACACATTACACAGTCATGATGGGTTAGCGACGAAGACTGTTACCATGCAGGCACTCTGGAGCAGTGAGAAGCCATGAGATAAAAAGACACTTTCACCTTAAAACAAATTCTTACAGTGAGAGTGTTCTATTGGTGCAAAATGCAAATTTCATTTAAAGAGCGAATCTTAGACTTGAAGTTTGAAAATGAAACGACGCAATCTGTCTTTTTCCTCAAAGCAAGAAAAAAACAATTAGAGACAACTGGGTAATATGTTAGTGTGACACAGCAAACTCAAACCAGCCAATGTGTACCAGGACTTACCGCTGCCTTTAGGAATCAAGCAGAGAGAGATTACAGATTTAATCAGAGTTAAAATCATATGGATGGAGATAGAAATTACATTCTTGTAAACTACACTCATTGTTGCCATTGATGTTACTGTTTGTAATTACATGCTGCCAACTGCAGTGCACAAATCCACAAAAGTATTGTAAATCTCAGCTGTTGTCTGGTTGTGTACAGTCGTTTATAGAAAAACGCACCACTTGTGTTTGAAAAAATAATGGGTTAATATAAAACTAAACAGCTTTCCCATACGTTTAATCTCAAATTCACACTCATTTCATGGCCTTTTTTCACAAAGGGTGCCAACAATTTACCCAGTAACTGAACTTGATTAAAGGCTATACGTCTCTTCGGGTGTAATCTAGACATTTCCTTACCTGCCCGAAGAAGGCCACCCTGAAGTAGGTTCCCAGGAGCCTCTTTCCTGTGTGCATCACCTCAGTGACCTTACTGTATGCACGATGGAGTGTCTCATATAGGTGAGCCAGTTTCTGTGACATCCAAAGCAGGTGAATATGTTCATAAATAGCATAACAATGTATCTAGAAATGTTGATCTATCTCAGAGCAGATATTCGTGTAGTTTACGTTTCTATTTCACACACCCCTACTCTGAAGCACATTAGGTCTACTGATTAATTTTAATCTGATCATCAGTTGCATAATATTAAAGCAGATAGACTTAAGCCTATGTCTATCCACTGCTGAATACGTTCCCTCCCCAGGGATACAACCTATGCTCCCCCCTATTCCTAGACAGAGACAGTGCTTGGAAAGTTTAGCAAAATTCTAATTTGTTACAAAGTCATAAATCACCTTATTTCTTATCATTAATTAAAGACTGCACACAATGAAGCACATACTTATTGTGTGTAGTTATATAATTATCAAGATCCCCAGTTGTTAAATATTTGTTATTGTACCTCAAAGTCTCTGCGTTTCTCATAGATAGGTATGATGAGCTTGTAAATATCAGAGATGAGCTCATATCGCTCTGCTTTCCAGAGTCCATCAGCACACTCCTCTAAAAGCTCCATTAGGACGTCCTAAAAAACCCCCAACAAAGCAAGAACAAACATTTATATGTAAAAAGGCAACAGATTTTTGAATGTAAACAGTAACAAACTACATTAAGGATGCTGTTACATACCGTAATTTCCAGACTATAAGCCGCTACTTTTTTCACAGACTTTGAACACTGCGGCTTAAACAATGACGCGGCTA
>JAOUWY010000075.1:20823299-20834403 GCA_025728095.1 Prietella phreatophila
TAGCTTAGTTGGTTTAGTTAGCTTAGTTCATTGAGTTGGTCATGGTTCTTGTTTCTCTTGAGTCTACTCTCCTCTGGGTCAATATAAGCTCTCGTCCTAACTGCACTTGCATCCGTCCTGCTTCGTTTACGTCACGCATCGTGACAGTTACAACGTGGACACCTGCGGCTTATAGAGAAGTGCGGCCTATATAGGTACAAAAATGTTTTCTTTTTAAAATTAGCGGGTGCGGCTTATATTCGGGTGCGCTCAATAGTCAGAGAATTACGGTATATTTGCTGATTTTTTTATTATTTATTGTATATATTGAGTTGATTTCCCAGTTAACTCTCTTAGACCGATTTAAAATAAAACCACAAAGTGCAATCGTTGTGATATAATACCAACCCTTGGTGATAAAATGCTGAGACAAAGTAAGTACAGATACATTAGTGTAGCTACAATCTCTTACTTGCATTTATGTAGCCTTCTTATCAGTGTGACTAATGCACACGAGAACACTATAAACAAGCTATTGAATACTGCCCCTTATGTGTGAGCAATGTGAAAACACTTGAATGGTTAATGAGCGCTATTGCCGTCACTACTAGCTCTTGGAGAGATTAGATATCGTCAAATGACTGACAGGTTCAGACCTCATTGAAGTGCACATCCTGCATGCCTACATCTTCCATCATAGATGCCTCCTCGTCAATGTTTGGCGTGACCACTCGAAATGCAGAGCAGCCCTGTTTAAACATGCCTATGTAGATAGAGAAACAAAGATAGATGATAAATAATACAGTAAAATTGTATTATTGATAATGTACTACTGTGCAACACTAATGGTACAGTCTATGTGTGGTTGTGAGGAACTCACCTTTTCTTTGAAGGTATTCGGCGACCAGTGCTGCCACATGGACGTAACACATGGCGGCCTGAATAAAAGTTACACACAAACAGATCTTCAGACCGGAATTTTTTTTCTTTATGCGTATAGATGGAGAGAAAATGTGGGTTAGTTTATATTCGCACCTCAGACAGATCCCCATTCTTGACATGGATGCGGGCCATGCTGTCCAGCCAGGTTTTGCGCAGTTCAGGAGTGCTGGCGTACGACTTGGCCAGACTATACTGCAGGTCCACCAGCATCTCTGGATCTCGCTCATGCTCCTTCATCTGAGCTGTGGCCATCAGGACTGTACGGATTCGCTTTGTCAGGTCTTTCACGTCAGATGGAAAAGCGGTGTTCTACAAGAGCCACCAGAACACAAAATCTAGCACATCTCTCATATCATAGAAAAATAAAGCTTGTTGAATTAAAAAAAACCTGAAGATGACTTGGATAATCAGTTCATGCATTTGTTAATGTAAGCAACTGTTGTAGGTCACTTACTTTAATGGTCTTGTCACTGTTTGCACAATTGTTTATGATGGACAGAGACTGCTGAAACCTCATCCCACCAATTCCAATAACATCAGCAATCAGTTGACTGACAGCAATCACCACCTGATGGGAAATGGGTACAAACATGTTTACTTTACTCCAACACGCATCTTTCTAAACTCACTAGCACTTTATCTCTTTTGCTCTGTAAGTGTGTGACCTGCAGATGGGTGCGAACAAAGGACTTCCTGCCCGTGTAGTCAAAATTACTCTTCATGAGAAAGTAAAGCAGGTGGGCAGCATCAGAGCGGATAGAGCCGAGTTTGGAGTTGCAGCACTTTAGGATCTCATAACAGAAGGATGCGCACATATCCGCACGGCCCTCGAAAAAAGTACAAGGGAACTGCAAAGAAAAGAAGAAATACCAACAATTAAAAAGCTTTACTGAATCTGATTTATAAACAACTGTATTTTACACAATAGACAATGTGGCCATTTACAGGCAGGACTATGTAGACCACGTTAATGCAGTCTTCATACTGCAATATATGTTGCACCACTCACTCACATGATGGAGTACACTAAGGTGAGCTCAAGCTTACCTTGTAGATAAAGGTGCGCAGGAAAGTGAAGACTTGTTTGAGGGCTGTCTCTGACTGGTTGATTTGTAGAAAACACAGATGGACTGCAAACACCTTTTTCATCAGGGGGTTGTGTCCATGATCTAAGCTCAGCTGGGTCTGAGGGAGAGAAAGGAGGAGCCAGGGAGGGGATATGTGTAAAAAAGACATTATCCCACAATATCTTCAACACTTTTTTATTCCAGTTTAGAACAAACATATTGTACTATTTCCTTAATAAATCTGTTTTTAAAAAAATGCAAATAATCCCATAATAAGAGTGAAATCTGGATGCTGCAAAGTTATTGATAACACTATACCTTAAATCCCATGATGAAGATGCTTAGTACATCCAGTACTGTCAGACACACTTCAGTAGCAATATTCGCCTCCAGCAGTGACTGGTTTAACACATCTGCATCCGAATGACTGTAGGCTACACACACACGCACACACAGAGAGAGAGAGATAGAGAGAGAGAGAGAGTACTGTAGAAAGTTCCAAATATTGCAATTCTGCAAAAGCATATATGCTAAATTCACTCCAAATAAGAGTGTACTCTTTATAAAAACATGAAATCAACACAGCTTACAACGCAATTACAAGCAGCATCATGCAAACAGCATGTATACATATAATAACATGTTTAACCATTACAATGCAATTATGTAAGAGTAAGAGAAAGAGATATTATACGGGAAAGGCGAGGCAGTACGAAGATGTAATGTACTATAAAGAGTCATAAACACCATAAACACCTCTAGCACTCCATCTCTTATAAACAGCATACATATAATAACCATTCGAATTCAGTTATGGGAGAAAGATGTGTAAGATAAAGAGGAAAGTTTAAGGGATGACAAGGCGATACAAAGATGCAATGTACTATAAGGAATAAACACCAGAATTAGTGTTTGTAACATTTTCTATAAAAAAAAACATTACACATGGTGAATTAGGAATTACTGATGTGTTGGTGATGTTATTATGAAATATGGAATCATGGGACATGATATTATTAAGAACTGACTCGATATTTTCTGGCACCAAACTGATCAGTTCTTACCATGATCTACAAAAATTCCAAGTATACTTGCAATCTTTCTGACACTGAAAACAGAGAGACTGGGTTTATTTTGTTGACTATGGGAATCTCACAGAGACATTCACAGTTTTAAATGGCCTGGGGCAAGAAGTGCAGGGTAATGAGCTGTGATCATGAAGACACCGTTGTTAGGATTAAAATGATGGTGATGATATGAATAAGAATTTGACGTGAAAGGACACGTAATGAAGTCAGTGTAACTCACTGTGGTTGTAAGTGTACGAGTTATCCAAGCTGCTGAGCTGCTGTAAGCGAGCATGCATCATTCCGGCTCTACTGCGGGACACAGGTAGAGTCTGAGATTTGCGCTCATGTGCTACAGACCCTTCCTGGCTCCTAAAGACGAAACAGTGAGACCGGCACAGCCAGCTTTAGTAGTAGTACAGACAGACAAAGAAAAAGAACCACAAAGGGCTCCAGACGAAGAGAAGGAAAGTAAATATAAATAACATTACAACACTTCTATAGAGCAACGAGAATTGGCAAACCTAATAAATTTCATTTGGATTATGTGGCCAGTGTGAATGAAAAATTCCAAAGCGGTGTTAAAGACAACTTGAAATCAATACTAGCAATATTTATCTTATAGTTTATGTCCCTGTGCACAATTCTTCAATAACAATAAAAGGAAAATGTGTCTTCTTAAGTTGACTACTTTGTCATGCATGTACAGCTGGCAAATATAATCATAGCCAATAACGTTACATAGCGTTTCCCCTACTTCCATGCTCAGCAATTTTAGAGAAAATATTGCCTTCAACGTCTTTAGCAAATGCAGTAATCCAGATGTGCTGCTAATTTAATGATAACACAGCTGTAGTTGCTGGCTGCAAAGCTCTCAAAATATGAAGTTGCTTCAGCATGCAGCACTAACAGCACAGCAGATAGCATCGACACAAGCATCAACATTTTATGCACACCATTAGAAAGAGATGGAAAATAAGACAGCAAGCAGTCCAGCTCATGAGGGTGATGTCGGTTAGCATGCCACACATGCAGACAGACAAGAACATGCAAGTGCAGAACAGTTAATTAATCAGGTCCGCTCTTACCCAAGCGTAAGTAGGAGCCACAGTTATATACGTGTGTGCATGAATGTGTGAGTGGATTATACTTGCAGCATGTACAGCAATAAAGACACAAAAATTGTGAATGGTTAGAGACAATTCTTAACACAGGTCTAGTGAGGTTCCACCATCCAAAGACATGCATATTTCAAGCTACTGTATGTGAGCATGTACTGTATGTGTTTGAATACTACATTGGCTGTAAACATATGTTTAATTTCAAACGTGTTGACATAGAAATGTGTCAAATTTAATTAAAACATGAAAAAATATCAATTTTATTCATTCATTTATGGATTTATCATTTTAATTTACACAGTTAAACAGACTTTCAGTCATGAATAAGAAATGACATAAGAAATCTTACTTAAAGTAATCACATCTATTAAAAGAGCTATTTATTTTTTTATAGCCAATAAACGCATTACCTGGCAATGTATCTCTTCCCCATGTATCTGAACTGATGGAGACATAGTCTGCAGATAGAGCAATATAAGACATATTTGGAGACATCTTTGTTAACATTATGTTACTTAAGTATTATAAGGTTCTATCTGCCATTCAATCTTTACTGAAAACCTTTTAACACAAAGGTCATGAACCTCAGAATTGGATAAATATGAACTATTAATAAATATTAAAGTAAATAAAAGATATGTGGATTGTTGGCATTTTAACATATTTGGACAAGCAAACATTTGATAATCTTTGAAACAGTGCCTATTTAATGAAGTTGATACACTATCAAATTACATAAAATTGATATCAAGATTTGTAGCAAATTTCACAATTTAAATGAACAAAACATCCCCAGATCTGTCGCATGGAAAAAGTAAGTAAACCCCTACATTTATCATGAATTCAAATCCATAAAATTAGAATCAGGTGTTCAAGATTGGGTGGCTGCTTAGTGAGTGCAGGTGGAACCGGTCTTATTTATGCCCCTCTCATATCTAGTGTCTGGTCTTTCCTATGTTATTGAGCTGTATGGTGACATCATGCCAAGATCTAAAGAGGTTTTTTTTAAAGCCTTCAGAAAAAAGGCTGTGGATGCCTATGAGTCTGGCAAGGGATTTAAAAAGTTCTCCAAATTATTTGAATCACATCAAATACAAATGGCGCACATTACAAACGACTGCCAATTTGTCCAAGATTAGCCGTCCCAGCCAATTCAGCTGGAGAGCAGATCATCTGATGCAAAAACAAATCTCCAAGAACCCCAAAATTTCATGACAGGATCCGTCTTGCAACAGTTGGTGTCAAAGTGCATGTTTCTCCAATCAGAGAGAGATTGCACAAATTTGACCTGCATGGGAGGCATACCAGGAAAAAGCCTTTGCTGTCTAAAAAGAACATTAGAGCAAAACCATAGTTTGCCAATGAGCATATAGGCAAAGACCAGGCCTTTTGGAATAATGTGCTCTGGACAGATAAATCAAAGATAGAGTTGTCTGGCCACAGTAACAGCAGACACCTCATACAAACTGTGAAGCACTGTGGTGAAAATGTTATGGTTTGGGGTTGCCTCACTGCCTCAGCGACTGGACAGCTTTCATTCATTGATTTAACTACTGTATGAATTCTGCATCATATCAAAGGGTGTTTGAAGATAATGTGAGGCCATCTGTCCGAAAGTTGAAGTTGAACAGAAACTGGATCTTTCAACAGGACAATGATCCTAAGCACTCTAGCATCTCCATCAAAGAATGGCTCAAAAAGAAGAAATGGAGGGTTATGGAATACCTAGTCAAAGCCCGCATTTGAATCCCACTGAAATGTTTCGGGGGGATTTGAAATGGGCAGTACATGCAAGAAAACCCTCAAACATCTTGCAACTAAAGGAATTTTGCATGGAAAATGTGGTCAAACATTTCAGCAAGCCGATGTCAGAGACTGCTGGACAATTATGCAAAAACACCTACAAGAAGTTATTTCTGTTAAAGGGGGCAATCCTAGCTTCTCAGGCCAAGGTGTACTTACCTTTTACACAGAAGAATATCACGTGTATTGATATTTCTGTTGAACAAATGATTGAAAAAGCGAATTTCCCTTCTGGTTTTGTTCAAGTGTATCAAGATTATTAATAGGCACTGTTTCAAAGAGGATCAAATGTTTGCTTGTCCAAATATGTCAAAAAAGCCAACAATTTCCATGGGGCGTACTTATTTTTTAACACGACTGTATATCTAAACTGAACCAAAAAGTAACACTCCAAATAACAATAAAAAATAGACATCTAAAATGAATTTAAAAAATACTTCAAATGACGCAACAAAATTTGTCACTGATGGTTTTTATTTCGCCTATAGAGGCCGCTCTCATACTGTATAATAAATGTAGTATGTTGAGCCTGTGTTCTTTACCAATGATATCTGCAAACAGACTATATATTTCCATCAAGCTGTAGCAAAAACAAAACTACACTATTATCTAGTTTTAATGAAAAACTATAAGGCAAGACTTACTCCAACAGAGTGAAAAAGTCCATCAGATCTCCAGATGAAGCTTTATTCCAGTACGTAAAGAGGGCATCTGAGGAGTATGAATGTTTACAGAATAAACTAATTATTTATAGTGAGATATTCATGCAAACTAGCTCAATGAGAGTGTGCTGAGAGTAGGAGATATGCTTCTGGGTTTTATACACAGTATGCAGGTACTACATTAAACAGAACTATATTTAAAGAAGTGTGTGCATTTTTACCTTCAGACATGCTCTTGAGCACATGAAGGAAACACATTAACAGGCTTTTCACTTCAGACTGCTCTAGTTTATCACAGCGCAGGAGAGATCCCCCCAAAGCTGCAGCCATATTGCACTGCTATTATACACACACAAACACAAAGTCAAACCAGCATACTATTTTCTCTCCAGACATTTTTCTTTACTTACCACCACAGAGGAAATTCTCTCTACGCTATTTTAAAGAAGACAAATCTATCCCAGGTCACAACTTCACACACTCAAACATGGTTGTATTCGGCATCCTCAATATTTTAACACTTCAGAGTTTACACTTACACTACATCATTCATAAGGACACTTCACTGAGGACACCTAATACAAAGCAGAGCTGTAAACCCATGAAGGTTGTAATATGGATTAGAAGAAATGCAGGTATGACTAAAGCTGTATAGTTTTATAGCAGCGGAACTAATGTGTCTACCATAGCACACGGCTGGCACAGAAACACACCAGTTGTACTTGCCAGCAAAAAATAAACGCCTAAATCACAGAAAGCTCATACACTGGATGCATGGAGAGTATGAGGCTATGTCTTCACCTCAACAATATTGTCAGCTGCTAATTTTGGCTCTAATGGATGAGTAATAGAATTGATGTGCTTTGAGGAAACTGGAAAATGAAAATACGCAGTATTTAAGTGATCCAAAGGAATATTTTAGGATTTTTCAACCTAATCTTTATCCATTATTTCAGTAAAGGGATTCAGACATATGCTACAGATTTAGTGGACAGGGGTTAGTTTAAAAAACACTGCATTTCATATCAGAAAGGACTATACATGCTTCATACATTTGGACAATGCATGCCACTTGCCAATATGAATGTTATTATTTCTCCTATAAAAGCTTTTATTGTAAATATCTTATTTACAGGCAGAAAAAAAACAAGAAAGTACCCTTCAAACAAATGCACAGCAGCTTCCCCATACAAAACCTGCTTATTCGAGCTAAGCAGATAGGGGGTTTGTAAATCCACATGCATACACACACAAACGCACACAGACAGTTGCTCTGAGGAGCTCGATTGTGTAAAACAGTGTGAGCTCTGAGCAAGGTGATAGAATACTTGTGCAGTTTTTTTGCTGTGGGTGTCTAGATGGCTGAATGAGGGAGCAGACAGTAGTGAAAAGTCCATGGTCTGGCGCTTGGCCCTTGTGGAAAGCACCTTATCCTCACTCTCTGAGAGGGAATGTAGCATGCTGGTGGAGTGACTGCGCACAAAATGCTCCCTCTGATGCCAATAAGAGCAAGAGTCAACCACACAAGCACGGGTTAGTAAACACACACTCCTCCATGCGGTCCCAACAGCTCACACTCAGGCAGCACTTCATGCTGGATTGCTCCAACACTGAGGCAGGCAGATTTGTATAGCAATATGACTGAGTCAGGCATCAAATCCCAACCCCCACATCAGCCAAAAACATAAGACAAAACAACGTGATTACCTAGGTGACAGAATAAAGCTAACAGTGCAAAGACTCATCGAGCCAAGCTGGTCAAGACAGTACCCAGATATGGTAATTATATTTCTAGTTATGGAGAATTATTGGGTTACTTTATGAGTAAATGCATGTTTGAGCACTTCTTTAACAATTATGAGTATGTCATTGATGAATGAGGGACTGTGTGATTAGACAGTACCTTGTCAGGAGGGTGAGATTTGTCATTGCTGCGTTCTGGTAGGCTGCTTCCTGAATCAGTGCTGATGAGGGAGCAGCGCGAGTCAGCGTGACGTACAGAGATGTTCGGAGTGGAGGATGCATGTGGAGTGACTAGATCACACACACAAAAAAAGTAAAATTCTTAATGACACACTAAAAAAAGTTAATTAGACCCATTAGTAGTTGATTTGTAGTTTTTATCGCTTTATGTTATTTATGTTTTTTTTTTAAAGTTTCATTTTTATTGAACATTTCGGCTGAACACTTCTGATGAACATTTCTACATTTCTAATCAACATTTCTGCTAAATATTTCTGCTGTTATTTATGTATGTGTGTGTGTGTGTATATATATGTGTATATATATATATATATTTCATACTGTAGCAATGTTTAATAGAAATATGTCCAATACTTTTTGATTAAACATTTTAGATTACGGTAATTAAATAGTCATGTTTATTTTTTAGCTCAATTTTTGAAACATTTTTAAGATTTCATTTTCATGAATAGTTCTGGTTCTCCATATGTATTACATGTACTTGTTGATCCATTAGCAATGACTTCCTATTACTTTTGTAAACTAATAAAATTTTATGCTATACAGTAATGTAATACTGTTTCTCAGTGACTGTATAGCAGCTGTCTTCTCTTACCTGTTCCAGATATAACCCCAAACACATCCTTATGCAGGCTGCTCTCGATATGACTCGCTGTTTTATGGGGTGTCATCAAAGAGCTGGTAGGGACCGGTTCATCACGTACAGTCTGCGAGATGTAACAGACCATCACATCTGAGTAACTAGGGGGAAAAGGGTAATAAAAGCTGTATTTACAGAGTGCAGTCAGTAGGGGTCAGTCTTACGTTGCTAGAGAGGCTGTTGGTCAAGGGTGTGGTATCTTTAATGTTGAGTCTGTGGACGTTCTCCTGGAGTAGGCCAAAGAGAGGCAGGTACAGCGTAGCCAACCTCGCCTGCTGACTCTGAAACACACAGTACACACACACTCCTCACACACGTGTATACACAAATACCTTGCAAACGCAGAGAATACTACATGCCAAATACATGAATATACAAATTCTGAACATATGCTAACTGAGTCTCACCTTGGAGGTGTAACGATCATCAAATGTATGTTTGATCATCATGTTCTTCAGCACCTGGATGGCTATTTGACGAATATCACGAAACTCCTGCAGAGCTGCACCAACCTCCCTTAATAAAAGCCCAACCAGGAAGTGATTCTTACAGAAGTCATCAGTTAGAGAGTAGTCCAGCAGAAGATCTGAGAGAAAGAATGAGAAAGTGAAAGAAAGAGAGAAGGGGTGAGAGGGAAGGAGATGTGTTAAAGAAAACCAGTACACTATAAAAAGTGTTTTCTGATACAACAAAGTGAGAACCAAGCAGGAGACAGCAACTATGTCTATTATGTACATACAGTCAGCTGCAGAATTATTGGTACTAGGGATGAACCGAATGTTCAGCAATCGAAATTCGTATTATTTTTTATAACTTAATTAAATAACTTATTATTATTAATAAGTGATAAATTAATAAGTGATGACAAGAATAAATTTTAGAGAACAATGACGTTTATAAATGCAGCAAACAAGTCAGCAATGTGGAAGCATTTTAAAGTGTCGGAGAAAGACAAAGAGAAAAATGGCCTTTTGCAGACACTGTTCTGCTGGATTGTCTAAAGGGCAAAAACTTACAGCACTACAACTTTAATTTATCATTTTAATCAAGACTCCCTGAACAGCATGCAGAGTATGGGAAAGACACAGCAGCGGCAGCAGCGAAAAGGAAAGTTCCTCCTCCCTAGGTATTTGTCTGCTGCATGCACAAGCATCGACAGCGAGAGACTGTGTAGCGCTGCATCTCATGTCATCGATGGCAAGACTAACCAACCTTCATGTGAGAAAGCAGAGAAGATGCTTTTCATAAAGAAGAACCTGACACTTTTCCTGAAGAAGTAGGCTAGTGTCTAGGATAATGATTCATTTGTTGTGGGTTCATCAACTTTTCTGCTCTCTTTTCAATGCACTTTTTGTTGTAGGCGTACAGAGTACATTACATTCTTCCAGCAGTCAGTTATAGGCCAGATATCTATTCAAGAAATGGGGCTCAAATAAAGATGGCCAAATAAAAATATTTTAATTTTACTAGTTTATTTATTTTAAGTTATATTGTGCTTTGTTGGTACAATTACTGCTGAAATGTTAAAGAAATTTTCAATAAATATATATAAATTGTAGTTTTTTAATTGACTTTTTCTTTGAAAGGCAAGACAAAATAGGAAAAAGCACATTTTGACTATTTAATTTATGCAATGGTGTGACGAATCGTGACGGAACTCATAAAGGGGCGGATGCAATCGCATTAGAACGGGTAAGGTTTATTTACAAAAGAGGCAGACAAATCCAAAATGTAATCCAAAAGGGTAATCCAGGTACAGGCGTAGGTCAGGCGAACAGCAAACAGGCATGAATAGGGCAAGGCAGATATCGGAATCGTGGTACGGAGAAACAGGGTCGAG
>JAOUWY010000075.1:20838844-20856808 GCA_025728095.1 Prietella phreatophila
CACACACACACACACACACACACACACACACACACACACACACACACACACACACACACACACACACACGTCTTTACTATGTATTTTACTACTTAAAAAGATATTTCGTCCTTCCTGAATATCAGGCTTATAGAATACTGCTTTGTGGTTTGGACAAACAGGTAAGAACTGACCGCGTAACATTGACCGCCACATCCTCGAGAGATGCGCTGGTGAGAACGCAGAACAGCTGGTTCAGAATTGTGGGGAGGAAGTTTATCATCACATGAGCTTCCACTGCATGCAGACTCTGGAGAGGACACGAACACAATCCTTTAATCTGAACTCTCTCATCACTTGGACTTAAACGGTTGATTAAATAAGCTTAAACCACATGTCTAATCATTCCTATGTTGATCAGCAACTAGACCATGCTTTATATTGTATCAGTTGTAAATCTGGGCACTGGTGTGTTTTGGTGGAAAGCCACCGCTTCTAGGAAGCTAATGGGGTGGAGGGTGGAGGACAAAATGCTGTTATCAGAGTGGAATTGTGTGTTTACACTTC
Organism: Prietella phreatophila; assembly: GCA_025728095.1. NCBI lineage: Eukaryota > Metazoa > Chordata > Actinopteri > Siluriformes > Ictaluridae > Prietella > Prietella phreatophila. Next base: position 20,839,391 of record JAOUWY010000075.1, read on the forward strand.
CAGTCCAGAGACATGGGGTCTGTGTGACGCTCCCTACTGAGGTCTCTAATGTACTGAGTCCATTACAAAAAGTGGTATTAGACTGCAAAAACATGGCTGACTTGCCAAACATCCTCAGGAAACATATGGATGGGAATGTTAATAAATATACATGGAGAGCGTGAGAAAGTGACAGAAAGAGAAAAAGAGAAAGGGAAATTTTATATTAGTGTGTCATGCAGTCATACCTTAAGGTATTTGACCAGCTCGCCTCCTGTGGATTGGGCTGCAGACACAGTGGTCTCACAGTGCTGGAAGAAATTGTGTAGATGCTGATCCTGTTGACAGAGAAGATAAATCGGAAAATAATTCTTGTACCCCAATAATAGGAAACACCACAACACAGCATTACAGGAAAAAATACATTTCAGATGAAGTGAAACGTGTAAGAGCTGTGATGAGACCTGTGTGTAGATGGTGGACACAAGGTGAGTGGAGACCTTAAACACTGGCCTTCCTCCATCAACCCACTTCACTTCAGGGCCTGTGTGCTGCTACATACACAGACACACACAGACAGAACAAAATCACAGCTGAGCAAAATCTTATAGTTAATGGCAATAAATAAATCTAGTTAAATATCCACTTAAGATCTGCAATCTGATGCCATACGTTGGCCTCTGCAGGATGTTCTCACCTTGCTGTTGCCCTCCTGGCAGCTGAGGTAACCACCAGGCAGGTTTGCAGCTACAGAAATATTCTGTTCATTCATAATCACTCTGCCATCCATCAGTAAGGGCAGCCATGCGTAGCCCACTACACACATGTACATACATATCAAACACACAGGAGAGTTATGACAAGGACAAAACAGATGCACTTAAATATGATTTAAATTTATTTACAACGCCGACAATCACCAACTTTAAAAGAAACACGGCCGTCATGTTCACACTGCCCCGACAGACACCAACAATTTTATTTTACGGACAGTCAGATTGGTATAAAAATGGATGATCCTTTTACCACAATCAAAATTTTACTATTACTCTCCGTGTCTTGACGTGTCATTCTCTGCCAGAAAACCCAGCGGTTGTGGGTGAAGCCTTGGTTGTTGTGACGTGACAGCCAGGGCGCTTACTTAAATCTATGCAAAGAACTGCAGCCAGAGGATGTGCGAAGCTTTCAAAATGTTGCTCAGTTTCGGCCCAAGCAGTTTCAACAACTCCGACAAAATGACGTCTTAAGGTACTATATGTGGCAAGCTAAGACCATTATTAGGGCATACATTATGAACAGTATTTTTATGCAAATGTAAGTTCTAAACATTTGTTGCGAACATTTGTGGCTTATAGTTAGGGGATGATCCTGATTAAAACCAAAACACAAGGCTAGATGATCCTTACTAGGGGTAAAAAACCAAAACAATTTTATTTAAATGATGCATCGATACATAATTTATCGTTTTCTTTCTGATTCGTCCACAAATCTGACATTATACCAACAACAATGATTTAGCGTGCCTAGTGCCTGGGCTTTCGTTTCTATGGTGTTTTCAGAGATGATTGCCTCATTGTCAAGGCAACGGTTCGTGTCCAGGTCAGATTACATCAGTGTTTGATGGAAAATCAGACCACACTGCGCAGACATTCCACGACCTGACAAATGCTGATTAAACACGTTCAGTCAATAAAAAAAACGACAAATGCCTTGCCATTGTTTGGTATCCGTCAACGCAGTGTAAACTAGGCTTAAGGCATTTATTTATTTATTTTTAGAGGTTTGGCTTTCATGTTATAATTCATGTTATCCTGTTTAAAATGTGAATTGACAGAGTTCCAAATCTGCCCTTAACCTTCTGTCATAAGTAAATGGAAAGACAGAAATTAGGTTGAAATGCCAAGGAATCTTTTTAAGAAAAACCTTAACAAAACAAAGCACATTCAATTTACATTCACATTAACTCATTGTTTTTCCTTCTGGATAGCTGGCACCTGTCAATCCTGAACCTTCCAGGAACAAAGGTAGAATTGTATAGAATTGTATTAATACAGAGAGCACTGACTGCTTGTTGACCCCGACTGTGTCCGCTGCCTTACCCTGTATCTCCACCTGTTCCCGCTTCTTAGTGCTAGCTTTGCTGTTGGTGTCACAGCTGATGTGGTAGAATGTGAACAGAAGGTGGTGCTTCTCATTCAGCTGGGTAGGCAGCTCAATCTTAAACTGATAGACAAAACAATAAATACACATTTAGAAAATCACACCACTCATGTGTTCCTATATTTTCCGATAAGAGACTAATAGTGAGAGGTTTGAGTGTTTTACCTCATCATAAAACTCAGGGTTCTGCTGATGATGCAACACCGCAGCAATGCCATTCTTAGCGAAAAGCGATCCACCTGGACGACCATATATACACTGCAAAGTAGAGAAAAAGATCGGACTAGATTTATGTGGACAGGTTCATGGAGTTTATAGAAGGCCTGGTATGATGACATTTGTTAAAGACTATATCTTGCCTTTAAAGGTAGTGCATCCTCCTCATCCGAGTCTCTAAACTCCACACACACAGCAATGTTTCTAGCCTGAAGACACAGGATGCACAGTGACAATACACCCTAATTCCTAATCACCCCTTGATGATGTTCACAATAATAATGCACAAACAAGAAAGTTTATTTCACTACCAAAAAGAGATTCAGCACTGGTACCTTAGCAAAGGTTTTCTGGCTGTCATATTTGAGGTGGCGTGGGTAGACATACAGGTGGTTGTTATAGGTGGTGAAGGGTTGTGAGCATTTCGCTATACATGGCACAAACTCCTCAACCTCAAATAACACCCCGCTCCAATTACTGCTCTCAAACTGGCGCACTGGGATATACGAGGATGTTATGCAGTCTACTCAAATAAACACAAAAGTACACAGACCACAGGATTAAAAAAAACAAAAAACAAAAAAACAATTTGCATTAGCAGTAGTGGTGCCAAGTTTGACTCACTTGGGAGATCTGGGGCCACGTTGTCGATAGTGACATCCAGATTCCCCAGGATCACTGGCAGCTTAGCCATTTTCTCTGGCCTGAGAAAAACAAAGCGGTACAAAGGACAGATTGAAGACAAGAAAGAAGTTATTTTAATCCTCACTTTTGTTCTATTAATAAAGGAAACGTACATAGAATAGTAAGAGGAAGGACGCAGTGACATTTTTAAAACATGCTGCTTCAGAATATTCCAGAGCATCATAAAAGAAATAAAGCCATTAACAGAGATTATTTATAAATGAAGTGTTTTTGAATCTTAAACTGTTTTTCCCAGTAGGAATAGTAGGAATCCATGCAGGGAGACAGCATGTCCAACATGGGACGTTCTTGCAGGGCAAACTTTTTCCATTTAAGAAAAGAAATACTAAGATGAATCACTTCACAAACCCAACTTGCTTTGTTCAGACCTGTTATTGTAATCAATGCCTAACAAGAATAGAGCAGCCAAAAGGTAGAAAGATGAACTAACTAACTTCTTGAAATCTGCCAGAAGTTTGAACATATCCTCATTAGATAGCTTGTTACTGTCCTGCCTGTAGATTGCAGAGAAACGTGCAGATTTATCCAGTGCCCCATTTGCATCCTTAAACAAAGGTCTGTAACAAAGAAAGAGAGGGACAGAAAAAAGAAAAACATAAACGGGGGTGTCATCTCGATCCTGTGAGGCATAGGAGATAATGCATGCTCACACACACTTCCTTCCTCTGTACAGTATGTATATCTGTCTCTCACTCGTACTACAATTTTAGCCAAATAGGTCAAGTCTGCATTGAAGAAGGGTGGGTGGAGGGACTATTGTTAGCTTTTCTGAAAGAGTCCAAGATTTCAAACCTCAGCTGATTAAAAAACAAAACACATTTTCCTAATTATAAAACCAGCATAAAATGTCTGCTTTGTTTGCCACAGAAAACAAGTGCAGGACTTTTCCACTGGGTCACTTGAGTATCTCTCGTCTTATAGCTCCCGGAGCCTGAGAAGTGCATTAAAGTCTAGAGCACACACAGAAATAGCCAACTTTTTCATTAATCATGGAAAGTGGAGCACATTTCTTACCTGGCTGCCCAGGCAAATGGCATCCTGTACTGCCCGAGCCTGCTACATGCTACTTTAGCGTTCTTCAGCACCTTCTGTGCTGTCTGAAAGAGGAGAGAAGAAACCGTAAAATAAGAGGAGATAGTACATAACATTTCCATACCGACTGTGTACTGTTCTCGCATTGTACATCTCCTGTTTCTGTAAAACACACATGAGGCTTTCTCCACTGTAATGGTACAGTAAAAGACACCTGCAATTTTATAAACACTAGAAGAACACTATTTGCAAAACTTCAGATGAGATTCAGAATACCAATTATAAGAGTCAGTGTTAAGATTTGTAAACTAGACTACCTTGGTGGAATCAGAACTTTTCATGTATGGCTCAGCACAGTGAGCTATTCCTCCCTGAAGAACTTTCTCAATCCGAGCCACCAGGAAGATATCTGGGTGTGGACACATCACAGAAAACACTCCCTACACACACACACACACAAACACAAACACACACACACACACACACACAGCAGGGACAGCATGCTTAGTGAAGACTAGCAAGGTTTTCAAGCAATTCAGAACATCAAAGTGGCAGTAAGACACTTTATTCACATATGCCTAGAGTCATTTTACTCAAAATGTTTATATTTAACAGCATGGCACTGCAGACATGGAATTGACTGTATTTTAGTAAAATATTTTCAGCAACTCCTTGCCACTGTGTATTGCTGATTCTGAATGAAGAGTCGGTCATCTGTGGAGTTTATGCAGACCATTAGATAGTTTCTACCAATTAGTCAAATGACACTCTAAGCAATCACTAAATTTCAAGTAAAAGATTTGTGTCTTCTGGTTAAAATACTGGACTAAATATAAAACTGATTTGATAAGTCCATTCACACATTTATGTTGGAAACATTCTTGACGACTGCTACGTAGTCATGCCTATTCCTTTCCAACAGTATATGTACAGTATATGTATGCGGAAGTGCTCCCAACCTGTCGTGGATACTGCAGAAAACTCTCGGGTAGATCATTCTCTGTTTGCTGTGCTGCATCTGAAGCTCCATTAAAGATCTGAACACCAGAGCCTGGAATCATGGCTCTTACTGATGGGTGGTTTAGGTCTACGTGGAAATCCGCTGAGATCTTCCGACTGTTCTGAATATCAAACAGGGACAGCGTGACGAAGAACGGCTCCACCTGCCATGCACAGAGAGAAAGCAGATGATGACTACAATGATCTCCATGCTTCAGTGATAAAAGGTGTCAAATATATTAACTGAGGTATTTTGGATTACATTGGTGGTTGGGCCCTCCTCATTCTCTGCCACACAGCTCTGCAGGTTGAATGACAGGTCGTTGCATTTCACGAGAAGTCGCTTCCCAAACTTCTCCTCAAAAGGTCTGCTTTCTGGCTCGATCCCAGAGAAGTCCAGCTTCTGTATGCAGACACGTCCAGATATCTTAAAGGTACCGGCATACATGTTCAAAACATTTTCAAGTCATTTTAGAAAGACTTCTGCCTGGGTGTCAGACTGATTTATTTGCTTAGCTGGAGTCTTTTTTACCTGCGTGTCTGAATCCAATGTGAAGAGCTTTAGCCGAGTTTCATTTCTCATCTTAGACTTGATGTCTCTGGCACTCTGAAGAAAAGCACATTCAATACATCAGTGCACACTAGCCTAATCACACCATTTCCTAGTGACGTTATTACTAAATGAAAAAAAAATAATAATGACAAGAAGGCTGAAGAATGGGGCTGAAATTTAAAAACACCACACACTTATCAACACGTATGAATGCTATAAAAATTTGTGCAGGCCAAACCTCTGTCCAAAAACTAGATAATGTTGGTACACTGCTGATCTGATTCTTTTGTACATCTATACATCTAGAGGTATTAAGTGGTGTTGCAATCCTCTCAGAAAAAAAGAAGTAGTATTTTTTAAATCTGAGTATATACACTGTAGAGATTTGCTGAGGTATGCTTATTTTACGTATGGATATACGGTTAGAAGCCTAAACAGAAAAATTAGACTTGCCTATTAAATATGCTTGTTATTACACTGTGGACTGTAACATGAGCCATAGTATGTTTAATGTTGCAATGTACCAACAAAGGAAAGCATAAACCCTCTAAGCTTAGGAGGCAAGAACAGAAAACATGCCTGGCTTTCCTGTTAGTTCAAAGCAAGTCGGTATAACACCTGAGCATGGATATTACCATATTTTTACTGTCTCTAACAAGATTAGAAGAGCAATATTTTGGTTGTGAGTCAATGAGATGAAAAAGCTGCTGCTCTACAGTCTCGTCTTGGACATTTATGCAAACAGGACCTACCTCAAAGCTGTCCATATTTCCAGAAGAGCTGTCAGTCTTCCCCAGTTCATCGTCTACAGAGTGGGAAAATAAACAGCTATTTTATTAACATGGCTCCCATCCAGATCACAGGAAGAACATTGTAGTTAATGGTAGATAAATTCCGGGAGAGAAAATGTCATAGCAGCCTCCCAAACAGACTAAATAATACATGTGGACCACTGAGCAAAGATAAACCAAAACACACAGAGTGGGTCCAGACGCCTGGGATATCTCACTGCTCTGAGAGGAGGGATATGTGACTCTGTGCATGGGGTTAATAATGGAGTTGGATGTGTCTCTGGTGTTATCTACTGTCATGTCAGGAGTGGTAGACTGGGTGGTCCAATGACGAAAGCCTACATATTCAAATAGACAGACACACAAACCATCATGTAGGTCTCCATTCCTCTTCTCTTGCATGGCGAGCTCAAAGCTGCTGTGAAGTATTTTGTTCAGAGTGCTGATCCACTCCTCCATCTCAATTTCAGAGTCGGCAGCCAACAGATATGCACTCTTATCCTGCATCTTCAGTTCAAATGCAAACCTGCGCACTTTATTATTCTACACAGAGAAAGACAAGAAAGCTTCAAATTACCTTAAAGTCCTGTGTTAGATGTTTACTAAGTTAACACCACAAATGGAGATTGGCCAAAGTTTTTGCTTTGTTAATGGGTGTGAAGCGCGGGTTGGAAAACAGTCAGTAGCCTTTTCCAAAATGGACAAAAAGATGTGTGAAATGAGGGGAAAGTTCTCCCTCTGATTGATAGATCATTTAATTATTATACAGGGGTGAACTTTACAACTTTGAGAGAAGAAAAACATCTCTGCTTCAAAATCCATTATTTAACAAGCAGACCATAGGTGTAGAGTTGATCTGTGGGGTTTGATTCATACCTCTGAGTTACGGAAATCAACTGTATTTTTGTTTCTAATGAACACATCCGAACACATGTACGGCAACACAAGACATATATGCGTGCAGAAAGCAGGTGAAAATATGTCCATGTGGAGGACAAAAGAGCAACTGGCTGCCAAAAACACTGCTTAAAGGATCAGACAGAACTATTACAAAAAGGATGAGGAATATTAAGCAAGGCAGAGGAAGTGAAGGACTCAAGGTGGAAATAAAAGCAGAGCTTTGCAGGCACATCTGTATATGTGACAGTTCTCGATTCCTGTCTTGATTCCTCTACATTCTCTAGGGGCCTAGAGGTGTGTGTGTGTGTGCGCGCGCGCATATGGTATCCAGTGATGGAGTGGAATCCCACCCCGGGTGTATTCCTGCCTTGCACCCAGGGTTCCTGGGACAGGCTCGGGATCCACCACAACAGGATAAAGTGATTACTGAAGACGGATGGATGAATGAATGAATGAATGAATGAATTGTAAAAGAATGTTGTTGATGTGTCTGTTCTTAGATATCGCAGTAACAGGATGATTGGACCTGTGTTCTAGGCACATCACCTTTTTCCTATAGCACTTCACACATAAAACTGAATTGTGTGGAAAATGAGTTCAAAAAACTGGAAAAAAATCTGCTTTTCACAAAACATCACTTGACTGTTCTAGTTCATTGTTCCGCCAGGTTTCTTAATATGTTTATTATTCTAGAAAGCATTCCTCAGCGAGTGACTTTAACTCAGTGGAGCATGACCTACCCCGGTCCAGCTGCGAATATGGGAGACATGGAGTGGGAGTTGGTTCATTAAAAGCCAGACTCGGAGAGGCTAGACTGAGAGTATGCTGCTCAGGGGAACAGGTTAAACTATTTGCTAAATTTTTTTGGTCAAAGTGCTTTTCTGTGATGCTTTCTGCTCTTGGAGCAAATATGACGTCAAACCTCTGGGACGAACATCAGATTCTCTAATCATTTGGGTGCCAAGCGCACTAATTACACTGACAGAACATATGGAGTATGTGCACACATAGCTGAACATTTGCCAACATCAGACAACAATAGCTACAGTAAAAAAATTCAAAGCACTCGGACCATAGCACCGAGATGGAGCCTTCATTTGGCTTTTTATATCTCCTGTACTACTTCTTCACACTTGCACAATTTGGTTATGTCACATGCATATATTTCTTTCAGATTAAAAGCTGCATTTACTATTAACCGCATCATAACAATGCATGTTAGCTGTGTTTGTTTGTCTTAAATAAGATCAGCCAAATGAGAGTTAGGCCAAGAAAGACAGTGCTTGCTACAGCAACTAAAGCACTATTGAAGAGAAAGAGACAGAGAACAGAGAATGCAATACACTGATACTGAAACCACTGATGTAATCTTCATACGGATATCACAACTGTTTCCATATGAGTAGGGCACCGTTCCAGAAAAAGCACTTATTTATTGAACTCCACACTGGAGTAGGATGGTATGCTCGCTCTTCTGTATGTGCAAAACACACACAAACATTTCCCTCTAATGGAAGGCCTAAACTGTCAGAGCCCTAGAGGTCGGTAGAGTAGCCAACATGTTTTACTCACCTACAAATAAAACTACTTATAAAAATAATTACTTAAGTAAAGAAACAGTAAAAGTAATAATGCTAATAATATCTTGAGTAAGAGTAATAAAGTATCCAGTAGCAAGTAACTAATTACTTCAGATCTGATTAAAATGAAGGGAAAATTCAGACTACATGGAAAACTGTAAGGGACGCCTTTCTTTGAAAGTCTGTCTGTTCTGCTTATATGACATACAACCTGGGTTTAACATGAAGCAGCATATCCCAGTCCCGTGATGGGTACAATAACACACAACCTGTCATTTTCAACGCAAGATCTCACACAAACACCCCATAAAACAAACATTTTCCCAACAGTTGTCTGTCCATGTTTTTACATGTTAACAGCACAAACTTGTCCACATCGGCATTTATTCAAGACAACAGAGAACAAAAGAACAGACTATGGAACAGAACAGAAGAGAAAGTGTGTGTAGAGAGTATTTGTTAGTGTGCGTGTGCGCGTGTGTGTGTCCTGTCTCTGTCGGTACACTCGCTCCACCCTCCCTCCAAGACTGGGCCACTAAAGAGCACTAAAACACATGTTACAGACGCATTCAGACTCGTGACTAATTATTAAAACAACATATATCCGTTAACATTTAACAGTAACGGAGGAACGCCACCAAAGGTAGTGACGTAAAAGCCCATTTCTGTGATTGAAAATGAACTTGAGTAAGAGTATAAGTATGGACAGTTAAACCTACTCTTGAAAGTACATTTTTTTCTAAAAGTTACTCCAGTAAATGTAACAAAGTAACTGTAGCGCGTTACTACCCACCTCTGCAGAGCTCACATTTATAGCGCGGGTAGTCACACATACGGTTATTCTCCATCGCATCACTTTTCTCATACCTGAACCACACCCATGCAGGAATCTAGGAAGATGGTTCCTTTGGGCTCCTTGGAGATCTTTTCATCCTTATAGAAGTTCAGGTTATAGGAGCCATCTCCTAATTGTGTGAGGTTGAAATACCTCCTTTTGAAAGACTGAAACAAAGCATTATAAAGAAACACTTAGAACAGGCCATCATTTATCGAGTCTCTATCCACCACATCTGAAGCGTATGTGAATTGACCACAGACGAGACTTCAGCACGGTGAGAAAAAAACAGAAAGGTATTTTACTTTAACCTATGATGGAAATCTTAGGACAGCTGCTGAACAGTCAGTAAACATGCTTTTATAAAATGTTCAGTCTAAGGTATTTGTAAATTAAGCCTGAAATCTGGATAATGAGTGTTTTCAGAGAGCAGACTACTTTTCTAGAGGTTGTGATTATTATTTCCAACTTTGTCATGTGGTTCTGATAAATACCCCCAAAGACTTAAATGAACGGAAGTTGGATAAAACTATACAAGACCAACATTGGTAAGCCATTCTTTCATTTCTGTTTCATCCCAAGAGCTTTATTGTTAAAGTACAAGTTGTAGTTTTGAATTCGCTCTGCACTGTATAGTCACTGTTTTAACTGGATGGAATTCAACCGCTGCCCTTAGTTGTAAGCTGTAAGCAGGATATCCGTTCTTTCCTCGGGGAACCTGCTGAAATTATTCACTGTGGTAACTACAGATGTAGTAGATATAACTACAGTGGAAAAAGCTGTGTTGATTATATGAAAATGTACTTTTGTGGACTAAAACTACAGTCCAGCTGGTTTACATCCCCTCGACTGTCAAATGTAATAGTTGTTTTCCAATTATTTTCACTTTCAGTGCACTGCAGTCCTGCAGTCCTGCAGTCATTCAATACCTCCACTCTGTGCAAAAGCATGATTTAAATCCATACACCTGATGGTAAACACAACACATCACATTATGTATATTTTATGTTGTAGCCCTACTAAAACAGGGTGTCAGTTAAAATGTAAATTTTGTAGAAGATTACTGAATAAAGATTATATCAGGATGGGCACATAATAGTAAAAATTAATTTGTTACTAATACATTCCCAGCAAACAGGGGACGTCCCCCGGATGTTGCGAATGTCCACTTAGGTTCGCATTTGGTCCGGTTTATGTTTGCTGGTGGACATTCCAAGGATATCAGAGGATATCAACTCATAATACTACTGAATGTGTTCACTTCAGCAAAAGTACCCTAAGCGTCCTGAATGGCCTCTGGAATGTCCTGTGAATGTCCTCTTGAATGTCTGTAGGACATCAAGGGGACCCTACACATGGACGTTCGAGGGATGTTCGTAGAGGCCATTCCTGGGGAAATTTTTTTTTGTCAGCTGGGTTATTGTTTATAGCTATACATATTTAAGAGTTTGCTAAGTACAGAAGGAATCTCTTTCAGTGTTATTATTATTATTAATAATAATAATAATAATAATAATTATGAGACTTTATTGGTTACATATACATTACAGCCCAGTGAAATTAGGAGGCTGGAGTCAGAGCGCAGGGTCAGCCATGACACAGTGCCCCTGGAGCAGAGAGGGTTAAGGGCCTTATTCAAGGGCCCGACAGTGGCAGCTTGGCAGTGCTGGGGCTTGAACCTCTGACCTTCTGATCAGTAACCCAGAGCCTTAACCATCAAGTCACTACTGCCCAAATCTTGTTAAAATGGATTGTTTGTACATATTTCAGTTCTGGATAAGCCTCTCATGTCATGGTTTTGCTTTACGGCAGCAAATATACATGGAAAAACTCACCAGCGACAGAAATAAATCTTCCACAATTGCACTTAGCCCTGTTTATGTTTGTTTTAGGTCTTACTGCAATTTGTCCAATGTAAGAAAAGAGTTATTCAAGTTTGTACATGTATGTGTTTATTGGGTTAATTAAATTAAATACACTGTATCAGGCACAATTGAATGTATCTCAAAGCGAACTACAATATGCAGTCCCTAACCCATTATTTGAAACCTTATGTGACCCCTGAGCCAATAACCTTGCCCATTCCTGCTCTAGAGGAAAGAGCACTGCGTATGGCCAGTTTCATACTGACTGTGGTGTATGAAGATGTCTCACCCTCATCGTGACACTGATCGCACTGTTCATGTTGCCTTTGTAAAGCCAGCCTTGTCTACTAACACCTCCCTTCTGAGAGCCCAGGGAAGCTGTGTCCTACACACACACACACACACACACACACGGGAAGAGAAAGAGGAGAATGAGTTTTGTGATGTTGCTCCAGCTCTCCTCTGTTTGATCTTGTAGCTAAAGTAAATGTTAGGAGAACAGGGATTCATTGAGAAAGTAATTCAGATCCCTAACTCCTGTCCAGAAAAAACGCAGAACAGCAGAAACACTGATCAATGTAAATAAACCACTGTACTACAAAGAATAATCTCTCAGACAGCAGGATGACATCTGAAGCTTTAACATAAAAAAAAAAAAAAACACATACACATTATACCCAACATACAACGGAACACACAATATCATTATCTCTGTCAGATAACACGGTTAAAGGTCATTACCTCTATAACGGGAATCTCACTAATATATTGAAAGTACTGTACGGTAAATATTGAATATACACATGCCAAAATCTACATATCCAGAGGATTAAAGCATAATACAAGATACATTTATTAGAAAATGTTCAGAGAGTGCAGCCAAACGTTAGCTGTATCTCCTGCTTTTCTAAGCTTAAGATGTCAGCACAATGAGAAACAGAAAATGCATTGACATGCCTCCCATAAAGTCTTATCAGGACAAGATACTGTAAGTGAATGCTAGTAAAGGACACCCTCCCCTTTGGTGCTGTTTTACTTAATGATCCTAAAACAAATCCAACGCAGAAACTCAAAGTTAGCACGTATTTGCTGCTATACGCTTTGTATGGATGGAAACGTTAACAGTCAGCTGAGTACTGCTGCTTGTTAAAATGATAAGGGTTACATCATTTTATGGCTGGCTGCAAAATTAAGCCTGGAAGGAAACCTGTAGTCACATGACCGACTACTTGCTTTGAGGTTAAACATTGACTGTTCTGTATGCTTTAAATATATGACTGCACATTCTCATTTACATACTGTACAGACTAGTGCAGCAATGTTATTCTTACTGTATATCAGTCCAACTATATGACTGAGAAACATTATTATTAATCACTCTGTTATGTCTGCAATACCTTATTATATCACAAGTGAAAATGACTTGTTTGTACAAAATGATGCTTAAAACCATTAGGGCAGATGGTCAGTTGGAAACGGCCCAATCAGCAGTTTGCTGTAGCTGATTAATGAAACGGGATACCCAGTGTCTGCTGGGTTGTGAGGGGAGGCGATTTCTTGGAAGAAACAGAGGCAGAAGCAGCCGCCATGGCTGGCCGTTAGATACCTCGCTGATGTTGTCCAGGCATAAACTGCCAGATTATTCATAGAGACATGGCCTTGTGGTCAAACTGTGTTTGTGGGAGACCTTTAGCCCAGAGTCCTGAGATATCTGTAGAGGAGTTGCTGCTGGTATAGCTGTGGCTCTCAAAATAAGTCATCAGAGGAGGCAAACAATGGTAACAGATCGGTATGGGAAGAACTTGCTGTGTCAGTATGTGCCTTGGCCTGCTTTTGACTCGCTCTTTTGACAAACTGGACTGAATAGAATAAATAAAGACATCTGGATTTATCTCACTGAATACTGTCTTTGCTGTGTAAACAGCTGGACGAGTTTCAACGAGATTCACTCACCTCGTCTTTATCGACATCCTCGTCAACCTCGAACACATGAACTGCCAGCTTATCCGGTCTCGATACTTTACTGTTTGAACGGCAAACAGACGAACACACGTTACAATGCTGTTAACAGGACTATCATGAAAATACAGTCTATGATGAGCATGAGGTCTGATTAAACTTCAATTCAGAATTCAAACGGAATTCAGAGAGCTGACTGAAAGAGCACTAATGTCCCTCTGTTAGTAATGATCTGTTTTCTGTTCTCAGGCATTCACTGCTTTTATTGGCCATCTGTGCTTTTTCATCTGTCACTCTCTCTATATTCCTTCAGAAGTAGTGATGAGAAAACCAGATCTAATTAAAAGAGTGAAGAATTCATGCGTCTCCCCTCGACTGCTCTGTGTCCCTGCAGGAACAGATGAACTCGTACATTGTTCCACTGGCTCCATTATTACTACGAGGAGGAAATGTGCATTTTGTACAGACTCCAGTTTTCCAAGAACTGACATGCTTTGACAATCACACACATGCACACAATGCAATTTCCAGTGAGACTCATGGTTAAATTCATGGTTCTATGTAGTTATTGTTTGGTTTGTGCGAACTTGTATGAGGTACAGGTTGTATAGATCCTGTCTTTTGTTTAAGCTAAGGAGACCAAGCTAAAAGAAACATGGTGTGCCTTACTTGGGGAGTTGACGAAAGTCACCAGAATAATCTTCATACTTGTAGTTGACAACGTGCCAGTCTGATTTGTAGGTCTTAAGACACTAGGAAAACAGGAAAAATAAACGATTGTTAGAGCCATAACATGATACTGTGTGTTTGCCCCACAAAAGTAGTCCAAATGCTATTTCAGTCCACAATTTCATCAAAAGTCATCCTGGGTAAAAAGGGAAAATCTCTTTGCTCTCTGTCTAATCTGACTGCACAGGAAGAGAGGGCAAGATGAAAGAACAGGGGCCTCTTTTCAATCAGGATGTTCCACCATTTGGTTCCCATCACAGATAGGTTTTTTTTTTTTTTTTTAAATAAAATAAAAAATAAAAACAGTACGAGAACTGAAACGCTTTAGTAAGGTAATAAAAATGGTAGATATCTATTCAAGATTACAAAACTAACATGGATCGCTCACATTATGTTAAATTAATTCTCAAATGCCATTGTTTATAGAGTGAACTTTGGCTAAGTTAAAGCCTTACATCTCCTTAATGCACACACACATATATACTCCAGCTGGTTAAACTCTTCTCCTTTTTATGATACTCTATAGCACGTGTGTGTGTGTGTGTGTGTGTGTATTACAGGAGATGAATGCTTCACACCTGGCCAAAGTTCAGTCTATAAACACTGAGGTACATCCACAGAGTCCAGTGCTGAGAGCTGTGTGTTTCAGTGTTGGTTTGTGCTGAGTAACCTCTCAAAATCTACAGCTGACTCTTTTCTAACACAAACATTATTAACACACTGGGCTCTTTTGTCTGTATAGTAACATTACAACATATTACAGGAGATTCAGAGGTTGAGAGACCGGTCTGTCTCTTACCTCCTGCACAAACAGGCTGTGTGCTTCTCTCTGGGCATTCTCTGGAACTGATGGGTACAGCGTGCGGATCTGTCGGAACAGAGTGCAGGTCTGCAGGAGAGAGAGAGAGAGAGAGATAGAGTTTATCACACAACTGTCAGGAAAGAAAAGGGGCCTCATACGGAAGTGGAAAAACATTCCATGATTTAAAATACAGATTCAGTGATTTAGGTGAAGGACATCCATCCTCAAAAATAACAATACCTCATACCCACACAACTGTAGGATGAGTCTATATTATTCCCTTGATATTGAAAAACATATCTGATCAAAATATCTGATACTACCCATCAGTATTGTCACAGTATTGCTTCAGCATCACATGCAAAAGCCATTCCTAAAAAAAACAACAAAAAAAAAACACTGTACAGTCCAGCTGGGTGTGATTTTCCAAAACGGCTTTTCAATATTATTCCTGTCTGATGACCACTCCCAGGTGTGGATGTACTCAAAGGATCAGGCAGAGGAGTAGGAGGCTCATTGTTTAGCCTCAGCCTCCTGTTGTCATGATGACTGATGATAAAGACAAATACTGAAACCGAATTAAACTGGGTTGCCTTTATTTACTTGCGTCCTCCAGAGGCACAATATCCCCAATAAAAATATGTGGAAAGTCTTTCATAAATAAGCTGACTCTTTGAGACATTCTCCTACAGGGAGTTTTCGAGAAGCTCCGTAGGTGATGTGTGGGTGTGTGCGATGAAAAGTCTGAATTCCTGCTGCAGAGACAGTTAAACTTAGCCAAACAATGCCAGAGTAAAAATTCCCTTCCTGACTCACATCCTACAATAGAAGGAGCAGTTTCACTGTCGAGTGCTCCACCGGTCTTAAGGAGTTAAGATCATACTTTTCTATACCTCGCTGACATGTGCACTGTTTTTTAAATCTGGAATTTAAAACCACTCGAGTTCTATAGTCCTGTTTTGTTGAAGAGGTAATCTTTTCGGGGAAAGGGAGATTTACATTTACATTAATATAAACGCACATACAGGGAAAAAAAAAGTTTAATGTTGCACCGTAAAACATTTTTCAGTTTGTCCCTCTGGAGGAACAAGATGAGACAAGAACCCTACAAAAGATTTATAAGTAGAAGCACTTTAGAAAGCTATCATTTTTAAACATCCAAAGAAGCCCTGTGTAACCTGTTTGTTTTTTGTTGTTGTTTTTTTTTAAAGAATGTAGCTTTGGACAAACAGAAAATCTCCCTTTCTCCAGACGCAGCTTTATTCTTAACTTTTGCATTGGGGTTAATGCAGCTAACGAGTAACGGAAACCACCCAAATTCTCTTCCTTAAATACATTTTGAGTGGGCGCGTATTCAGGCAAGCAACCTTTTGGGGTGAAGGGAACATTTTGGAAATTGCACCCCCTGTCTCTGTCCTCCACCCCCCACTAAACTAGTTGTTGAAGAATACACACTGGATACTGAAAGAGATCCTCTGCCAGTTGAGAATGTGAACTCACACAGTCAATTACTCACTCAGTCAGTCACAAAGTCAGTCACACATATAGTCGTCAGTCACACAGTCACTCACTCACACAGTCAGTCTCACAGTCACTCACTCAGTCAGTCAGTCAGTCTCACACACTCACTCACAGAGTCAGTCACTCACTCACACAGTCAGGTCAGTCAGTCAGTAGTCTCACAGTCACTCACTCACAAAGTCAGTCAGTCACTCACTCACACAGTCAATTACTCACTCAGTCACTCAGTCACTCACTCAGTCACTCACTCACACAGTCAGTCTCACAGTCACTCACTCAGTCAGTCAGTCTCACACACTCACTCACACAGTCAGGTCAGTCAGTCAGTCTCACAGTCAATTACTCACTCAGTCACTCAGTCAGTCAGTCACACAGTCACTCACTCAGTCACTCACTCACACAGTCAGTCTCACAGTCACTCAGTCAGTCGCTCAGTCAGTAACTCACTCACACAGTCAGTCACACAGTCAGTCAGTCAGTCACTCACACAGTCAGTCAGTCAGTCTCACAGTCACTCAGTCAGTCTCACAGTCACTCACTCACAAAGTCAGTCAGTCACTCAGTCAGTCAGTCACTCAGGCAGTCACACAGTCAGTCTCACAGTCACTCACTCACACAGTCAGTCAGTCACACAGTCAGTCAGTCAGTCTCACAGTCACTCACTCACACAGTCAGTCAGTCAGTAACTCACTCACATAGTCAGTCACACAGTCAGTCAGTCAGTCTCACAGTCACTCACTCACAAAGTCAGTCAGTCACTCAGTCAGTCAGTCACTCAGGCAGTCACACAGT
>JAOUWY010000075.1:21038283-21058277 GCA_025728095.1 Prietella phreatophila
ATAAAAAACCATATGCTAGCATTTACATATAAAATTTGCTAGAGCTGAAATTAGGGAATTTATAGTTTATCCAGTGACAACAGAACATTATCTTCATTATTTCACATTTCTGCATCTTATACATTTGCATATATTTGCATACATTTGTACATTTGCAATAGTGTGTAAAAGATAAGGGATTTGACTAAAATAAAACAGGTTATGGAATATCTGGGGAGGATGAGAGCTAACACACTACTTTCTGTGATATGGGCTGCACTTCCACTCCATCTTTTCAAATTGTTGCTGGGTATTGCCGGACATTTTTTGAGGAGATGTTAACTGCCTACTAACAGCTCAGACGCCCACAATTGGCTTGTGTCACCTTAATCGGCAGGGGGAGAGAGTAATTCGGTCCCCACCCAGAGAGCAGGGCTAATTATGTTTTCTCTCGGCCAAAAATGGCTGTGGTGTTGCTGAGATTCAGATTCGCTCTCTTTCAGTTACAACAACTTTCTGTTCTACTACTCGTGACTCGATACAGAAAATATGTTAATACAGAATGGGCAAATAAGGTACCTTAAAAATAGGACTGGGCAATGTTGCAAAAATAAATAAATAAATCAATAAATATAATTTTGTTCTTTTCTTTTTCTTCAAATTTATGAACAATTATCGATTACGATTATTGTTTTTTTACGATTTCAAACAAGTCATTTTTTTGTTTTCCATTTTTTGATTGGTACAAACATGGATTATTCTCACATCTCCAAATTCCAAATGTTTTTTTTGTCTTAATGTCTTAAATGATTTCTTTCTATGTATCATTTTACATGTACCATGCATCATAGGCTATAATGTTACATGGTTTCAGTTCATGAATTAAATTAAGATCTACTACAAATGATCTCTGAACATAAAACCTCATTTTGTTGGGAGTTTGCATTGCAGATAACCAAGGGAGTGTAATGTTGCTCTGGTTTTGTGAGAATAGGATATTATAGCTTAGTTAGTTTACCCAAACTATGGCCAAGCATTCAGGCAGTTTTGCATGTCTATATGAGAATTTGCTAACTCTGCTGACAAAGTGTAACTTTGCAGTTGGGATTCCACAGCCTCTGTTACTGTATGTATGAGTACATGTCCTTATCAATACAAACACAGCTGTCCAGAAGCTTTCCAAAACTATTTTATTAAAATAGTACTACATACAGACAGGCCACCGGTAGGGTTTCTGGGCCCCCTAGCTAATTTGTACTCCGGGCCCCAACCCACCAGTCCCAAATTATTTTTTCTTATTACCACGTGTAAAAACAATAATTAATCAATAAGCACAACAATTATTGCATATTTAATAAGAGACTATAAGGAACAAAATTTGAACAGTTTATTAAATTAACTGAAATTATGCATTCATAACTATATACAAATTACTATATATACAGGACAATAATTAACACCATTGTACTCTCTCTCTTTCTCATACAGACATTATAGAAACTCTGTCTGGTTGTCTTTATAAGCTCTCTACTTTAGCTCTCTAATTTCTTATTCCCTAAGTACCCAGAACAATGAACTTTACTATTATTATTATTATTGTTATTATTATTATTATTTATTGAGTGAATAATCAATTTCACACACCAGCAGCTCCAGAAAGAAAGGCTGAAATTAGCTAAAACAGTGAAAGGATCATTGAACCAGTGAGTTGATCTCGAGAATCAAATCGATTCTATTTGTGAATGAATCGTTCGGACTGGTTTTATCAACGGGATTCTTCAATTTATTGAAATGAACCGAATCAAACAAACGATTCACTCATGAATCAGACATCATTACAACACTTCTCTCATAAACTCACTTGGAACAATTAAAGCAGATTTATATGATTACATTAAATTTCGATCGATTCATCACAGAAAGCTGTTGCAAGGCTTCAGAAAGCTTGAATATATACAGCACTGGATTAGTTTTATTGTCGCTTGGTTCTTTTCTGTCCTTTTTGATGCTCAATGCTCCATTACTATTGCTCGAAAAACATACATTCTTGGAAATATTGTGTTCCAACTTCCAAGAATAAACATTAGCGTGAGTAACTGATGGCATTTCTATTTTATGTTAATTATAACAACTTCATACAGGCTACCTTCAGAATCATAGTACAAAACAGGAAACATAAATCACCTTATTATTATTTTTTAACTGTGTGACTAGCTGTCTTCCCCATCTTGCTCTCTCCTGTTTTTCATGTGTCTTTCCTCTTTTGGTATCCCGATTTTGTCTGTGCCATCTCTGTGAAATGCCACGTTTCTGAATAATCCATGAACATCTTAAGGGAACGCACACATTCATTTGGCACAGTCTGAGGGCATTCATTATAGTGTGCTTCTTAATAGATTATTGTGCACAGAGGCCAATTTAATCACCAAAATAATGCAGGACAGTATGGGGTTCTGCATGGCCCCCTGTCTGACCAGGGCCCATAGAATTGTCCTAATCTACACTCCAGCTTCACCCCCACGTTACAGCACCCCTCCATACAGACTATATAAAAGGTTTTTGTATTGATCCATGTTTAGGAATGCAGTGTAAGGGCTGGAATGCAAGAATGCAAATGTTAAAATATTGGTTCTACGCAGAGTAAATGACTGACTTTTTAGTCCTTTCCTGAGCCATTATATTACTCATTGAAAGGTCGTGATTTAAAATCCCAGCACCGCCAGACTGTCACTGTTGGGCCCCTGAGCATGACCATCTGCCAAATGCCATAAATATTTGCAGTAACTCTGGCAGAACACGCCCACAAATCAATAAACACAAGGTTCATCAGTATAATCAAATTTCTGTGCAATATATTTCTACAAATGCTTTGAACTATGAATTAATAGTACAACCCCAATTCCAAAAAAAGTTGTGACGCTGTGGACAATGTAAATAAAAACAGAATACAATGATTTGCAAATATCATAAACCCACGTTATTCACAATAAAACATAGAAAACATATCAAATGTTTAAACTGAGGAAATGTAACACTGTAAGGAAAAATCAGGCAATTTTGAATTTGATGGCCGAAACACTCACAAAAAAAGTTGGGACGGGGCCACCAAAAGCCTGGAAAAGTAAGTGTTACTAAAAAGAAACAGCTGGAGGTTAATTGGCAACAGGTCAGTAACATGACTGGGTATAAAAAGAGTATATTAGAGAGGCAGAGTCTCTCAGAAATAAAGATGAGCAGAGGTTCACCAATCTGTGAAAAACTGCGTCTACAATTTGTGGAACAATTTCAGAATAATGTTCCTCAACGTAAAATTGCGAAGACTATGAACATCCCATCATCTGCAGTACATAATATCATCAAAAGATTCCGAGAATCTGGAGAAATCGCTGTGTGCCAAAGCATTCTGCTTTTATTTACATTTTACACAGCGTCCCAACCTTTTTTGGGATTGGGGTTGCATATTTTATTGTGTAATATTGTAATGATTAATGGAGCTGTAACTTAGTCCCGATCTTCAAAACCTGTTGTAGATGAAAAGCCATCATGTTTTTGGCATAGGGAATTATTCAATTACATTATTTTCGATGTAGCACATGGTTTACTAATGCAGTGGTTTTCAAAGCAGGGGCTGTGGCCCAGGGGGCACCCGGGGGGGCCTCAACAATTTGGTGTGCCCATCCCTCCCACTAGTATGTTTTCTCTTTCACACTCTGTCAACTACACACACACACACAATCAATTCATAATGTAATGTAATGCAAAGATGTAATTATTAATACAATATTGAGATATATTCAGAAGTCTGTATTATTAATGTGTTTTAAAGACATCTTGCAAAAGGGGTTCCCTGGTCAAATAATAATGCCATTTGGGGGGCCTTGCCCTGGAAAAGTTTGGGAACCTCTGTACTAATGAATAACCTCTTCTGTACTACAGTAATGTGGTTTACACGTTTACATTATTGGTTGGGTCACATATTTGTCAATTCCAAAAATTGTACCAGGTCTACCTGTAACACAAATGTGTCACAGTCATGAAACGTGTTTAGCTTTTATTTGAGTTCTTCTAAGGTAAGCCCCGACACTATGCAGGTGTGAGGCATGGTTTACACATGCTATTAAAATAAACATCACTTCAACTGAACTGGGTGGGGGATGGAAAACAAGAGAGATGTGCAGTGATGGCAGATGTCATCACTGAAAGGGAGTGACAGCACAGTGAAACTGTGTGCTGCGGTGAGCAGGAGGCTGAATATTATTTGACCATTAAACTATGTAGCCATGCAGCACCTGAACCAACAGCAGCCATCTGTTGTGCTTCTAACACTTTATAATAATGTGTCACATATTCCACACAATCTGATGACAACAAGCCTTTTTACAAACCTCTTAGGTTGTAAAAAAAAAAAGAAAAAAAGAAAAAACACCCCAGCATTTTATGCCCAGGTGATTCTGCCTGAAGCACAAGACATGTTCAGTATAAAGGTCAAAACATCCAGCTGAAAAAGAAAAAAAAAAAACCTCAAGATACACTTTACCTTCAACAATATATTGCCTTTCCTCTGTGGTACTACGGTAAGTCACTGTTCTTGCCAATAAGTCCAATGTAGAGCCTGTGGCCTGTAAAATCTATTGACCTTGCCTCTTGAAACCTATACATCATCACTGAGAGGATATGATCGTTCCACTGGAAGACAGAGACAGAGAGCTAGAAAGAGAGGATAACTGAGTCTACACACAGAGAAAGAACACAACATGTGCGCTCCCAAGAGAATATATCATCGCAACGTTAATGTTAATTATGATGCAGATGTGAAAAACAATAACAAAAAACAATTATACATACTTTAACATAGCTTGTCCATTACATTATAAATCTCATAATAAAGGGCCAAAGGTTTCATAATGAGATTAGAGAGATTTAATGTTCGGACACCAATCAATAAGGAAGGATTTAAGGTTAACATCAATCTAATTTTCACATAAATATGGTTCAGTTGTACACCCACCCACGTCTGTCACAGTTATTACTGCCACTGTTCTTTAAATGATTGCAGTTAATCATTAGAATTTATAAACAGTTAATCAGTTAAGCCAGAGAGAAATTAAATTTACCAACAAGTTGGAAAATGGTGTGCATTATTGCAACGCTGTTATGCTTGTCATATAATAGTGACATAAAGTCAACAAAAAAGACAATTAAACTGTTAAGTTGTTATGTGTATGGCAATCAGTCCTCAACCAAATGTCATACTAATCGTGACAGGCCTACACCCACACGATCCTGACAGCTGATTTTTAATTATGTGTCATACAATATCAGGATCCAGTTATGGGTTTACCATGTTATGTATTGTGTCTGTGTAATAAGATGAATTGTAAGCTTAATAAAATAACAAAATTGTTATATTGGTGCAAACATTTAAACTGTTAAATTTTACATAGTCCTGTCTACGTGTGGGCATAAATATTAAAGTTTGTCATCTTCAAAATTTCACAGAGATTCTCTCACAAAAAGGTTTTGGAGCAGAGAGTGACTGACAGCCTGCACAACAGAGGAAAACAACATTATGACAAAGCACAAGGTGGTGGTGGGGGGGGTTCAGAGGGGGAAAAAGAGAGAAGAAGGGAGATATAATAGCAGAACACAATTAAATCATGAGAGGTAGTAAGTATACTGTCCCCTGACTGAGGGCTGTGTGGGCTGTGCATGCCTGTATATTTCTGAATTCTTCCCAGTACTTCACCCAGGCATTTATGCCAATAGTCTCTAGGACATGTGCTAAGCAACCTAAAATGACATGAGTCATCGTAAGGAAGGCGTACTGAGCACACAGGGACGTCTCTCTAGTATGCTACTGTGGAGGACCTGATGACCACATCTACTCCTGTTTCTAAGCAGTATTTCTGTCACCTTTAGCATTAGAAAAAATCAGATACTCCCTGGTACATAGTGGCATGTACAGTGGTGCTTGAAAGTTTGTGAACCCTTTAGAATTTTCTATATTTTTGCATAAATATAACCTAAAACATCATCAGATTTTCACAAAAGTCCTAACAGTAGACAAATGCGCATCAACAACTCTTTTTTTTCTGAGGTCCTCATCTTTGTTCGTGCTGAGATACAATTCCACAAAGGTGTGTTGTGAAGATCAGACTCTGTTAGATCCCTGTTCTTTAAATAAAATACACAATCACACCTGATTGTCATCCCATTGATTGACTTTAATTTCACCTTCAAATTAAACTGCTAATCCTAGAGGTTCATATACTTTTGCCACTCACAGATATGTAATATTGGATAATTTTCCCAAACAAATAAATGACCAAGTATAATATTTTTGTCTCATATGTTTAATTGGGTTCTCTTTGTCTACTTTTATGACTTGTGTGAAAATCTGATGATGGTTTAGGTTATATTTATGCAGATATATAGAAAATTCTAAAGGGTTCACAAACTTTCAAGCACAGCTGTAAGGGTAGACTAGAAGGAGAACACTTTGTAATAGGTGATACAAACTAAAAACACTTGTCTCCAAAATAATTCAGATGCCAAGATTAATAATAAAAAAAAAAAATCAATAACAACTCATGTTCCAAAGGTACTGTGAGTCATCCTAGGACTCCTAAGACTCACAGTAATTCAGTCATTACTCAGATATCCCAGATCAGATCAGATGTCCTACATCATCACGCCCAAAAGAAATACGGGAAGGGTCCCTCCCCGTAATGTTAATTACTTAGCTAGAAGACAAACCACAGAGATACACAAAATACACTAATCAGATAATCCAATATACAGAAAACATACCAAAACTGACTTTTAGGTAGCTAGCTAGCTAAACATAACTAGCAAGCTTGGCAACATTGGTTTCAGAGCAGCACAGAGCCCCATAAAGTGCATGTAATCTCTCTCTTTAGGGATGCCCGAGCAGCTCGCTGATGGAACATAATTGGAAAAAAACCTTTAACAATTTAACTAACTAGCTAGTGTTAAGCTCTGTGCTACTGTACTGATCTCATATAGATAGGTTTAGGGCTTCAACTAATGATTATTTTGATAATCGATTAATCTGTTGATTATTACTTCGATTAATCGATTAGTTGGATTAAAAGGCCAGCTTTTCTTTTCTGTATTTTTATCCAAAAGAACATGTTATTTCACATTCTGCCCAATTCTGTCCTTCAAACATTGTGCAAATTGAAGGCTATGTGAACTATAATACATTGTGCAAAGGATTTTTTAAATAGTACCATTTATATTTGGAAAAACAAAAAAACAACAACTAATTGTCCACAAGCTTTAAAGCAGAAGTTAAGTCACTATATTAAAAATGCTCAAAAAGAAAAACAAAAGCGCAAACTGAGTGTTAACTGGTAAGAGGTTGAATGTTCTGCAGAAACACATTCACTCATCTGAACACAGTAACATGTTCCTTTATTCTGTAAATGTATGACACTTCTTACATTTATATACAATTACATGTCATAACCCCATTACAGTTATTGCTCTCATAAAAAACACAATTACTTTTGTTTCTAAATATAGCTAAATATAGCATCAAACAACATATTTGATCAAAATGAATATTTGATCATTTTGAACATGGATGATCAAAATGTTTCTGAACACTATAACTACTTTGAACATTAAAACTAGGCTGTAATAACGTGTACTATTTTACACATTATAAAACATGTGGCATATAAATGATGTAAACTGGACGTCTCATTATCCATGACATTGTTAAATCTCTGGCTCTCAGCCACTCGCTGAACAGAGCAGATGCAGAGAAAGGTGAGAGTGCAGTGGGAAAGCAAGACCTCGCGCTTGCAGGACAGTACTGCCAAATTTGGAAAGTTGCTAAGGTTTGTCCAAAAAGTCGCTAGATTTGTCACTTTACGCTTCACCGCCCCCCCAAAAAATGCTAGACCACTAGATAAAAGGCAGGCTTAGCTCCGCCTCTCCTCATTTTCATTTATGCACATTCTATTTGAAAAGCAATAAAATACACAGGATGATGCCCTGTTTGGTTTTTTTCTTGAAAAAATTCACGCCCCCACTTCCGATCTCTCCACGTCTCTCTCCAGTGACGTCACTGACGGAGGGGTTATTCACAGTGACATCACAGATCCAACTAATCCAAAATTACATTTGTTGTCGATCATTTTAATTATCGATTATTAACGATTTTATCGATTAGCTGTTGCTAGTTAGACTGTGCCAATGACTCACAGCAAAATAAAAAAAGTTCACAAACAACTGATGGCATTGAGCTAGTCAGCTAAACTTAAAGTACTAGATAAAAAAAGGCAAACTCTTTTAAAAAGAGCATTTGTTCATTCTCCAAGTACTCTGTACCTGTTACAGTCACAATAGTTTTTATTTTTGTAGCACTTCTTTAATACTAAGGAGACGATGAAACCAGCAATGGATATTTACATCCCCTGAGTCTCAAATACTTAGGCTGCATCCCACAGTACAATAACTACAGTTTGTCAGTACACTAATGGTGACATTGTTGTTTAAACTGCATTATATTTATGGTATTTATAGAATGTGGTTTGGGATGCACCTTTGACTGAATGTGCCGCACCTTTTTAACCATTGTGTAGTGGAGAAAGGTGAAGTGCAGAACAGCACACGTTGTAAAATGTTCTTCCTGTCAGGAGTTTGCATTACCAATTTTACAATATTGTAGAAAATTGTATTGTAGAATTAAACAACTGAGATGCACGCTTCATGTCTATGTTATTGTGCTAATATTTTGTGAAATATTAGATTGTATAAGATATTCATTTTTATTACTACTGCCTAAATAATATAATTCTCTAACACTGTTTGGTGAGACACATCATGAGAGAAACCCTATTAACTCCTGAGGACAGCAGTGTCAAGGCTCGTGTATACAGATGCTACACAGTAATTATTTTACAGAGCTTCTTACCTTGAGGGAGTCGAAACAGGCGATGACTCTACCATTGTCCACCTGACAGCTCTTGGATGGGTGAGCGAATTTGCATTCTTCGTCAGTGCGAGAGCACGTGCCTCTCTGGAACTGACGACACACCTCCAGAGTCAGCCACTTAGTGTCACGCACAGCTGGCAATGCCACAGACATTTTGCTGACAGCCACAGTGAAACTCACCAAACGAGATAAATGGGCACTTGTGCACTACGTTCAAGATGTCCGAGTTAATTATTTGCTGCAAAAGGACACTGTAATAGGTTGGTGGATTGTGAATCACACGTCTGTTTTTATTCAAGAAATGTAATGTTCCTGCATAGCATGATCCTCTGACTACTTTGACAGCAGGCTCAGTTTATAATTTCCTCCCCTCTTTATGCTTTCCTGTGGCTGTGGGTGGGACTGAATGCTGCAGTCATGTGAAGAAAGGAACGGTTTGAGGTGGGAGGATTAGTACTCTGACTGAGGTGGAGAGAGAGAAGTGTGGGTGGTACAGGCAGGCAGAGACCAGAGATCAGCGACACGGGGAGTCATCTGAAAGGCACTTCTTGATAATGGTCTGTTAGGAAGTAAAAAGAAAAGAGAAAAAGAAAGGATATTTTAAAAACACAAATCATTCACTGTGGCAAACCTCATCAATAAGCAACCCAGTCACCTCATCACAATGATGAACCATAAGGAAGTACACAATTTAGTATATTTTAGTATAATTTTTCCTGCTGCATTCCAAGGCTTGAAGATAAGGCCTCCCCACACGGCAGCCTGACAGACCTGTATCGGATCAGGGCACAGCATAAATCCTATTATATCACATACTCCAAGGGGATTTGGTGAACAGACAGAGTGAGCACTCACTTCAGAGAAATCAGGCTAAGACTGCCCGGCAACAAGCAAACACAGAAACACATAGCACTGACAACAATGCTATCAAACCTAGGCTGTTTCCAAAATGCATCGAGTGTTATCGTCTCATTAATTTGTAGGAAAAAATGTTCAATAAAGGCCTACTTGCTCTAACATCACATGCGGATCAGGACTGGAACGGATGCAATATCTTGGCCAAGTTTTGCCCATGCAAATGTCAACACAAACCAAAAATCATGTGCAGTCAAAGCTCGTTTTTACATGACACCTCAGACCACAAACTGTGAACTCTGATAATTCTAGGCAGAGCTTTGTTAGTAAGTGACTATAACCTTTTAATGGCTTCTTGAGCCTGGTCCCAGATCACTTGGTGCATGAGCGACCATGTTGTGTTCAAATGCAGTCTGAGTAGATCTGAGCAATCTGAACTCCTAATGGCAAGATAGCAGAGTAGGCCAATTCCTAATATGCCCAATCACGCTGTCTGAGAAAGGAAGCACTTTGGCCAACTGACAACCTCAACTCAAGGGCAAGGGTTTATTTTGGGAGACTATCCTTGCCAAAATATTATTCAACTAGCATTAATACCCATCCAATACATGAATCTACAGAGTTAAGTCAGTTTGTGATTAGGGGAAGTATGTGCTGGCGTGCAAATGCACAAATATTTTTTCCAAGTTTTGACTGTGGTAAGATGGGTAAATTATTGATAATGAATCTGTAAAGCCTACTGTTAATCTGTCAAGACTGAAACATATGTGTCTGTTAAGTCAATTCTCACTCTGCATATATACATATACTCTTACTGATAGAGGAGTGATAAATCTGACGTTGATAAACACTGCTGACTCTGGGTCCATTTCTGCTCTGAAACTTCTGAAACTAATATCGAACAACTTCAATTACTACAGAACTACTCAAAACACACTAACTAAACTATTTATGTTTCATGCTGTATTATATTGTTGTAACAAAGATCATTCTCTTTAGAACTATTCAAAAATACATGTACTAAATGTATTGATGCCCCTAAAATTTTCAATAAATTCAAAGAAATTGTCATTCTTGAAAAATATTGTTATTTTCATTTGCTCTCAGTCCCCAGGAACTGGTGTCTGTTTAGCCATGTCCTGTTTCACAGGAGTATACATATGAGGTTGAATTACAGGAAGAGACTCTGTGCTCCAGAAGAAGCTTGACCAATATTATTTGTAAGAGTGCCAACTATAATGAAATCAGTGCTGTGCAGAAAAAATTTGCACTAAGGAGAAAAAAAAAACTTTGAGGGGGGAAAAAACAGAAAACCCTAACTAAAGCGAAGTGTGGAATGTTGGACATTTCACACAATCAACGGTTGCAGCTTTGCTTACATATCGGAAAAGGGGAGGGGCTACTGGGCTCTGATGCTGGCTCAAATTTTCTCAGAAGCAAAAAAGGTCATGTTGGGCACAAACTATAATGTTGACATAAACATCAGTGCTTCTAAAATTCATACACTAGACGGTAGAGTACATAGTATACAGTGTAAGTGCATAGTGTATAGTACATTATTTGAGACACAGTTTAACTTTTAATACTTCTCTTTGCATGTTAGCTAGTATGCACACACTTGATCAAGTAGGCAATGCAAAGCTAGCCAGCCCAATTCAAGTGGCGAATGGTAGCATTTTAGCTTCATTCTTCCTATTTGTTTCGTCACTTTATCTCTATAATTCTGGCCTATTTTTTCCTAAACTTGGCCTAAACAAGCATGGGCTTTGCCTACCCATGCTTGTTTACCATACTCACTTTCACTGTATGTTCATTTCAGTCATGGCAAATTATTCAGACGAACCTCAGTCTGTGCTTTTGAAGGACTTTTTTTTTTTTTAAAAGAAAGTGCACTAGGTATCAATTTCACAGTAATTACATCTAAGCATTGCACCATTTAGTTTAAAATCCACCACCAAAAGGACAATATCTACACCTTAAACTGTCAAAACCAGGTAGACAACTGCTAATTCCAACAGGAATATTTTTCCATGAACACTTTGCTTGCAGAGGTTTTTTATTTAGTTCAATAATAAATGAACAACAGCTAGTTTAATACGGCAGCAGGGTAAGTAGGCCACATGCATTACCCTATTTGAGATGGGCATCAACTCACTCATTTAAATGAGCCTTGCTTTGTTCTCCCAAAGGATTAAAACATAATTGGGGCAACTGTGTTTTTAATACTCAGCTACAGAACAAAACAATATGTATAAACTAAATCTCTGTCCAGAGCAAGAAAAGAAAAAAGCATCTATCATATATTATGTATTAATTTGTTTAAAGTCTAAAAAGAAGTCAGCATGTTAATCAGCATCATTAGCAAAAGTTAAGATGCGCATAGTTACTGTGTAGGTGTATGTAAACAGGATATCTGACTGGCTGATGGTGGGCAAAGATACTGTTTTACATTCTGCTGCTCAATATTCTGACCTTTGGCGCTGTGTAGGCGTTCCAGCATTTTTCCTGCTGCTGTTTCGCAGCATCACTGGGACTGCAATACCTAAACCAGTGAGTGTGCCAGGGTTTCGTGCTATACTAATTAGCTCTGACGTGTGAGTATTATGACCTTGGGGAAGAGATTTGAAATGAAGAGTTTTGGGATACTGAGATTGAGATTTTTATTGTCTACATAGAAATCCTGAAGTGTTTTCATTATCAACCTCTTTGGTCAGTCAGTCGCATGCAGTTTGCTGCTTTATTACTTTAGATTTATCTACAAAAAAACTATTCATGCAACTCATGACTGTGATACTGGCAGTACTACTGTCTCTGTCAGTATGTAATTGTTGTAGAAGCTATATTTTCAGATGCAAACAAACATGGTTGAAAGGACAAGGATATATTATTGCATAAATATGAACAGTTCTCTTCTCTAATACACTTGATACAACTTCTCATTTAGCTCTCTAACTTTCCAGCTTTTAAATCAGTTATGCACCTTAAGGTATGTACTATTCAGTTATTATTCAGTAACTACAGTGAAACTAAGAGGAAGTGGTATATAGTTACAAGAGTAAGGAAGTAAGTCTGGACCTACCAATGAGTCTTGGGAGTTGAGTTAATTATTAAGCCCTTCATCAGTTAGATGACGATTATTGCAAAGAAGAGAATACGTGAAATTGTGCTGGGCAGTAGCTCCCCAGGAGAAACCCTGGCCTAAATTATGCCTGGTTTATTCTGAGAATTACCCTCAGTTCCTTTCTTAGCAGCTAGGCCAATATTACCATACTTGACACTCTACTGAAATCAACTTCATGATATATACTATATGGCTGAAGCTTTGCAGTTCACCAAGCCATCAGACCCATATGCGTTTCTTGAACATTTCATTCCAGATTTAGTTCCATTTTGCTCTTATAATAAACTCCACTCTTCTGGGAAGGCTTTCCACTAGATGTTCTTGTGTTCCAGGTCAACTCAAAGGTGTTCAGTGGGGTTGAGGTCAAGGCTACATGCAGACTACTCAAGTTCTTCTACTCCAACCGTGGCAAACCACTGTCATACTGGAACATGTTTGACCTCCTTAGTTCCAGTGAAGGGAAAATGTAATGCTTCAGCAAACAAAGACATCCTATACAATTGTGTGCATCCCACTTTGTGGCAACAGTTTGAGGAAGAACCACATATGGATGTGATGGTCAGATGTCCACATACTTTTGGTCATATAGAGTACATATTTATACTCACTAGAGCTGCAACAACTAATCGATAATATCAATAATAATCGACTATTCTATTATAAAAATCGTTGTCAACTAATCTCATTATCGATTAGTTGGTCTGCATGTGGCACGAGCTGTGTTTACTCAGTACATTACTTCTGTTCCAAAAACACGCATAGGAGAGTAAATATTAAAGTTGTGTCACAAATGATGTACTACCGTCTAGTGTATGAATTTTAGAAAGGTAATATCGTCTCAAATGGAAAACTAGCAGGGTTTTTTTTTTTTACTAACTGGAAATATAAAACAGTTCCTAGTCGATGCCGATAGCTTTAGCAGATACCCAGTGTCACCAACAATGACTTTCTTCACTTTACTGTTTATGTCACCATTACCTTTTATAAAAAGTAATGCATACATTCTATTATATAATATAAACTGTATTTATGCATTATTTGTTATGGATGCAAAAAAAGCAATGAATTAAACTACAGTCCTACATGAATAATACACAGCGAGATCCCCAGTCTTGATTTAACACCCAGAGTGTTGAATTTATAACATACAGTGTTTATATATGTCCATTGGACAGAAATGAATACTCTGGGTGTTAATTCAACACTAGAGATTTTACTGTGTATATATTCTGGTGTGCATTTATGTGTATTGGGTTGTTTTCAGTCTTATTTAATTGGACAAACAGTTGTGTAAAATTTTAGTCTGGAGTTTATATTTGGAACACTCAGTTCATGGATTTTTTTTATTTTATTTTAAACACGAAAAACTAGTACTGAATCCCTCCCGATTAATCGAAAAATAAAAATACAAATAATCGCCCAACTAATCAGTCATGACAGTAATGGCTAATACAACCCTAATACACAGATATACACACAGTTATTACTGTCAATAATTATTTGCTTGATTTCTTTATTTTTTACCTACTGTAAGGTCTACAACTGAATGATGCCGTGCAGTTGCATTGGGTTGTCTATATTGTGTTAAATAGGTACAGATCAGACATGTGATACATATAATATCCCCTTTAACTTTGAAACATATTGTATCATATCCTTCACTATCCCTACTCACATGTGGAAAATAACTGCTACGTCTTGCTTAAGGTTCTCAAAATATGGCTTAAAATAGAAATTATGGATCATGTTAAAAGCCTCAATGCACGATCGCTGGTTATGCTGAAATGGTCAAATGATGCTGTAATTGAGTTTTCTAAGCCAGAGGTGTTGTGTTTAAATTAGGCCAGTACTGATCTGCCCTGATGAAAACGGCTGAACTCGCTGTATCTGCTGTGGCACACACGCACGCACACACACATACACACACACACACACAGTGCTTATGATTATATTGTTATTGCCAATTAGTGTTCAGTAAATACTGTACAAATGACAAAATTATAATCACGATCCAGTTTACAAGTTGGTTGTTTCGTGCCTCTTCTATCCGAATTGTAATCGGAAAAGAGTTTATCCATATGCGTGAACGCTTCATTTTACGAGTCTCTTGTGTTTATAGATTACTGTAACACTTGACAAAATGCTCTCTGTATTCATTATTCCTCAACAGGATATCCAAAGGTTAAGTTGACTGTTAAGTTGTGCACTGTTTTCCGTCACCTTCATCAATAAAACATTAAGCACACTAAGATACAACAATACTGTTTAGAGCACATTATAATGGACTATTTCGGTTGTCAGATGTGGCGAGAACGTATGACGCATTTACCCCTTGAAGAAAATCTCTCAAAGCATGTGATGAAGCAGACTTGAGCAATCAGATTTAAATCCACTTTAAAAGGTGAACTTGCTGCATTTACACGTTCACAGTGATAAACCCTTTCTGAATAGAATCCACATTCTCGGTAGTCATGACCAAGTTTAAATAAAGTGTTATTCCTCTCCACCCCCCCCCCCACTCCATACATACAAAAATGATTCAATTTTTTTAAACACTAGAAAATAGACTAGAGAATAGGGATTGCATATTAGCTCAGTGAGTATTGTTTAAACACACGCGCGCACACACAAAAAAAACCCCTAATTATCACTAAACCACCAATCTCAGCACTGAACCATAATCTCAGTGCAGTCCTAAACAAGAATTCTCGTGACATGAAAACGAAAGTCTGCCTTCTTATCCAACATTTATCCGACCTCACCCTTCCTCTCAATCTCCTGCTTCCTGAAAAGCACTTCCTGCTGTTGAACGCTGCAGGAACAAAACAAAACAAACATTTGCATTGATGATCCAGATCTGTGCACCAAGGCAAGTCCCTTACAAACGGAACCCCGCTGTGATATCGAAATGATCTGCTGCGGGGGGGGACAGAAAGCACTATTACCTGTTAAAGCTCTAAAATGTCCCGGAAATACGCCTCCAACCCCCAAGCGAGTCAACGGGTCAACTCTAACGCCTAATTCTGTAATTATTACATGGTCGTGACTGTTCTTAACGGGAACCGACACGGCGAATAATGACTGGGCAAATTTGAAGACTTGCACTAAAACGTTACAAAGTTACGCTGTTTGTCCAGAACAGTCGCTCAGGTCGCTGCACACAGCTAGCTAGCACAAGCTTTAAACGCGGGTAGTTAGCTGAGGGACTAGATACAGTTTGCGAGCTAAACTTACTGTAGTTCGTTAGCTAGCATGACGGCTAATGATGCAGGCGCTAGCTAGCGAGATGTCGCCGGCCGGCGTTCACTTCAGACCAATATATACGTGTGTGTGTGTTTAACGTTAGGGCATTGGCGGTACTTGTGTCACACGCAGCTCCTAACGTTTTTTTTTCTCTTTTAAGGAGAACGAAGAGTCAGCGAGTTTGAACTCCCGAGTTTGAACACCTGCTTACCTCATCGCCACGAAACCTCGCCGCTAGCCTGAGCGACAGTCACGAGCCGACACGGCAGCCCACCCAGTACAGCCGAGCTGGGAGCGAATACACGGAGAGATTTATATATTATTTTAAACAGCAAATTAAAAACTTGACGCACTATTAAACATCTTATCGTCCGAACAAAATCTGAAGCGAGAGCACGTCCTTTACGGTTAACGCGATACTTTTTTTTTCTTTTTTCTTTTTTTTTTTAAACACTAGCGCCGACTTTCCTTCGAGCAACAAGCATTTGACAGCTTGACTCTGTTTTTCAGGAAGGGCTCCCAAGTTGAAAAAGGAGGGAGGGGGCTACAACCAAAAATCGTTATTAGCAGGTTATTAGGAGGGGGAAATGAATTAAAACGCAACATGTGGTGAACGGTTACATACCCGGGAGATCTATGTTCGCCGGTTGTCTCTCACTGTCTGACTAAAAAGGGTTTTGTTTTTCATTCGCAGCTTCTGGACACCCCCGCGGTCTCATGCGTTGGTACGAGCCAAACGAATGTCAGCCGCCGTGAGAACGGCCTCCTTGTTGCTAGGGTAACAGTGATGCTGTAGAGTAAACGTAAGCAGATATTTTCATCGTGTTAAAGTGCTGCTCATGAAGGGATCGGGCAGAAATTGATCAACAAGAATGTGACGCATTCATGACCATTGCTTCATCGGCTGATTTATTTGTGAATTTGAATGTATAGCATTTGGCAGACACCCTTATTGAGAGCCACGTATAGAAATGCTTTATAGTGTCCATCATAGCCTCAGAAATCACATGTTCATGCTAGTACTAAGGGTCTAAGAATACTACCAATTTAAAACCCTGTTAGAGAGGATTTAGTACAGAGGCCTGTACAGGGTACAAATGCAAATACAGTACAATCCAACTGACTGAATGATTGAATGATTCATTCATTCATCTCCAGTAACTGCTTGAACCTGATCATCAACGGATCCTGATAATATATCCAGGCCGTCTACTAGCATGTTTTTAGGAGGTGAAAGGAAACCCGAGAACCCAGAGGAAACCCACACAGACACAGGGAGAACATGCAAAACTCCACACATAGTAACCAGATCTCATGAATCAAACCAGGGTCCCTGGAGATGTGAGGCAATAATGCTACCCAGTGGGCCACATTGTCATCTTTTTATTGTTAGTTTTTTGTTTGCATGTATTTAAGTGCTTAGTCAAGAGTTAAGTCCTCAGTCTTCTGATGACAGCCAGTGACTCAATATTTGGGCAGCCAGAGGAAATTCATTCCACCACAGTCTTCCTTTAATCTTTAAGAATGGTGGACCAGTGGAGCTGTGCTAGAGGCTTGTGCCTTAAAGGGAATGAGGCATAGAGGAGTGTTTGACAAGTGCCATCGTGTAAGTGGCAGCTGATTTATTTTGTTGCCTTTTAGGCAAACATAAGTGTTTTACCTCTGATGAGGGTAGCTAAATAAAGACTGAGAAGGGAACACAGCAATTGGTTGATGGAGGGAAAACATGAGAAGTCATGCAGCTGCATTCTGGGTCAGTTGGAGGCTTCAGATGGCATGCATGGGTATAACTGCCAGGAGTAAGTTTCAGTAGTCCAAACTCAAGATGATAAGTGACTGAACAAGACCCTGATTGGCCTCCATTGAGAGAAATATCTAGATTCTTTTGGTGTTGTAAAGACAAAACCTGCATTGCTGAGACATGTTAGCAATACGAAACGAAAAGGATAGTTGGCTGTTCAGAATTGCCCCAAGGCTGTGTGCATTAGCGTGCAATAAGTTAAAAGGGTAACACATATAACTTGCTGTTTAAGTGTGTCACATGCTTAAAAGATTCAGTAGTCCAAAGACCATGGGGAAAAGTAAGCAAAGTGTATATACCCAGTATGTAGATGCATAGCATATAAGAATACAAGTCTTGTAATACAGGACTTATTTTAGTGGCTACATGTGTGAACTGTCCTTTGTTTCAAAGTATCCGACCATAAGCTATAATCAACAAAATATCATCACCACAAAAACTAATGCTAAGCTAATTAAAAGAGCAAGCTGAGCAATGTGTACTGCATAAACTCTGAATCCTGGTGTGTATTTACTCACTATGGCCTACTTTTCATTGAGCTTTTTTGAGCCCTTTGATTGTTATTTACACATGCCTAGCCTTGGGCAATGCGCTCTCTTGTCCTCTAATCCATGAGATAGGAGCTGCTTCCGGGATACCAGTCTTGCTGAATTACAGCGGCTTCATGATCACAGGTCCATTCCTGCTGATTACAGAGAAAGGAATGCATGGAATAGTGAGACTGTGTTTTGACTATTTACTGACAAGAGGAAACATGACTGGTAGTACAAACATGAATGGTGTGTCAGACCCATCCTGCCTAATCATAAAGCTTATTCGTATCTCTACCACCTTTTCATTAGAATGGACTCATGTCAAGGTGCAACAAAAATGAAACTTGTGAGTTTGTCCAACCTTGGGTTCTGGAGAGTCAAAACTACTGAGATTTGCATGTTCATGTTCCTAACATCTAATTCAGCCCTTGAGTATAGTTGTAATTAGTTGATGAGTTGAATCTGCTCTGTTTAGTGAGGTACAGCTCTAAACTTTGAAGTTCCCATGGCCATCCATTACTAAAGTCTGACATTCATGGCTTAGATAAACATCTTGACCATTTTGTACTGAAATGCAGCAGGGTATATAGTGGAGGCATGCTAGGCAAGCTATACTGACACCTGTTAGGCATAGAAGATTTCTACTGGCTTGGGTAGATGGAAATTTGACATCATTACTGCGACTTCATGTTATATCAGTGAACCAATGAATTATCATTTTATCTATTTGGCGACACCTTGTGGCATAAATATAGCACATCTGGACATTCAACAGGATGCAAATATTTATTTTATTGTAATTTTTGTTATGCAACTGCAAAAAACAAAAGCTTTGCCATTATCTTCTTTCTGAATTTAAATTAAATATTCGCACAAGGTTTAAGTAAAAACAACATTAACAAACATAGCAGAAGACTTGTCACTGGTGAACTCACAACATAGTCACAAAGTAGGTTTTCTATGGTATGAAAATCATGAAAACAAAGATACAGAATATCCAATATAGCACTTCAAAGTCCTATTTAAAATTAGAGAATGCTAATGTTCCGAGTAGAATTTATAACCGAAAGCACACTGCTAGCTGGAGTCATAGTTAGTGAATTCTGTGCAGTAAAACATCTCCACTCCATGTGAACAGTCCTGAGGAAACAGTCCCATCATAATGAAACCGACGGTCATAACAAAAACTCCAACAATGAGAATAAGTGTTGGCATAAGCTTCTTCATCTGAAACCAGCGCCCACTGGAGAGTTTAAGGAAACAGGCAGAAGGAATGATGAAGATCAGAGGCGTGGCACATAGAACACCCTGAAAGACACAGATACATACATACACTTTTACAGAAATAACTGTACATATGGAAAAAGAAAAAAAAAGCTAGTGATTGACAAGTAATTTCACGGGCACATTCAGGTTTTTTTGGTGCAATATCTAAAGTCCGTATTTACTTTAGATATTGCACCAAAAAAACCTGAATGTGCCCGTGAAATTACT
>JAOUWY010000075.1:21116541-21128047 GCA_025728095.1 Prietella phreatophila
ATGAATGGGTGTGTGAGTTTGTGTGTGATTGTGCCCTGTGATGGACTGGCACCCTGTCCAGGGTGTACCCTGCCTTGGGCCCGATGATCCTGGGATAGGCTCCAGGTTCCCCGCGACCCTGAAGAAGGAATAAGCCTTAGAAGATGGATGGATGGATGGACTAATGCTCTTTGAAGTCATTTGAAGTAATACTTGATTAGCAGATATGAGATTAGCTCTCTATGGAGAGACTGCTTTTTTAAAACCAGCACTTTAAACCAGTTGGGCGGTAATTGCTGCATGCATTTCCCTTCATCTAACTTTAACTTGTATATGTGTGTGTAACGTAGGTACTGGAGAGTGTGTGTGTTCCTATAGTGCGCGCTGGTTGTGTGGGATCTGTTTGGCTTTGTTGAACAGTGCGATTGCTGTGGGTAGGTCAGTGTAGGGGACCCTGCGAGCTGGGTGGTAAAACACTCCAGCTGTGCAGCTACAGTACAGAAACCATACACCGACCTGTTCAGGACACACTCCAAACCCCACTGCTCACACACCATGCTTAGAACTAGAAGAATGGCAGCAATGGGTGTAACAAATCCTTAACACTCCTCTTAAAGAAAAAAAAACAAGAAAAAAAAAAACAAACAAGAGCTCAGAAGTAAAACTGATAAAGCCACGTCCAAGACAGGGAAGTTTATGCCGTCCGATTTCTCTGTAACTTAAGAAGCTGACGGGGTTTTTTTGTATTATTAACTTCAAGAGAGAGGGAAAAAATGCTGAAGCTGGTGAGGGAGTGACTGTTTATATCTGCTATAATTTAAGTGATAAGACTTGGTTTACACTAGTTCGACAATAAATGTAACTATAAACGGATAAAAAGTCTGATGTGTTGCTCATTAATAAATTAAATATTATGGTGTAAGAGGAATATAAGGAAGGAAGGAGAACCAAATCAAGGAAGGATGGAAGGAAGGAAGGAAGCACTGTGAAAGGAAGGAAACGAGAAAGGATGAAAGAAATCAAGTATTGAAGGAAGCAAGGACGAAAGGTGAAAATCGAGGACGCGAGATAGGAAAGAAAAAAGGAAAGAAGCAAGCAAGGATGCATGCAAGGATGAAAGGAAGGAAGGAAAGAAAAAAGGTAGGAAGGAAGCGACAGTATTGAAAGAAATCAAGGAAGGAAGGAAGGAAGGAAGGAAGGAAGGACAAAAGATGAAAAGGGAGGAAGACTGGAAGGGATAGAAGGAGTGAAGAACAAAGGAAGGAAAAATGGAAGGAAGCTAGGAAGGATGGAAACAAGGAAGGAAGGACCAAATCAAGGAAGTAAAGAAGGAAGGAAGCAAGGAAGGAAGCAAGGAGGAATAATGGAAGGGATGGAAGGAGTGAAGAAGGAAGGAAGGAAGAAGAGAAGGAAGCAAGGAAGGATGTAATCAAAGCAGGAAGGAAGGACCAAATCAAGGAAGGAAGGAAGCAAGGATGAAAGGTGAAAATCGAGGACGCAAGGAAGGAAAGAAAAAAGGAAGGAAGCAAGCAAGGATGGAAGGAAAGAAAGAAGGAGGGAAGGAAGGAAGGAGGGACAAAAGATGAAAAAGGAGGAAGATTGGAAGGGATGGATGGAGTGAAGAACAAAATAAGGAAGGAAGGAATGAACGAAAAATGGAAGGAAGCTAGGACGGATGGAAACAAGGAAGGAAGGACCAAATGAAGGAAGTAAAGAAGGAAGGAAAGAACGGAAGGAACAAAGCAAGGATGGAAGGAAAGAGTCAAGGAAGGAAGAAAGGCAGGAATAATAGGAAATAAACGTGCCTTGTAACAGTAACTTTGCTTCATCACACCACCCCGGTGTTTATTATTTTCGTATAACCGCACGACAGAGTGTTTTCTTTCTTTTTTTTCCAAGATGAAAAAAGTCCTGGGATTAAACTCGCATCGACTTCCTTAATGCGAGTTCCTGTAATAAACCGAGTGCATGTTTCCACATCAGAACAGTACTTCTGCGGTAATCATGAAGATTACATTTTTGAAACAAGAAGGCAGTTTTACGTCGATGTACAAGAGACAAACCTGGGCACATATATTGTGCTTGGCTTCTGTAAACCCACTCCGGACTAAAAACACAAACATAACCGCAGTTATTAGTCTTCGATGTTTGGATTGCAATTGTTTCTAATTACGGTGCGATTATGGCGGTTTCAGATGTGATATTTCGAGTTGCGGCCACTCCTTATCTGTTTGGCTTGGCCACCAGATATGGGACATCTTGGAGCAATTTTCCTGTGTAGTGGATTCAGCGGCGAGGCTGGACGAGGATGTGAAATGACTGCGAGCCAACGTGCTACTTAATAGTGTGTGCGAGTTGCACTACTTAATAATTCTCGATCAAAAAGCCTTGCTTCGAAAATGAATCTGTAAACAAAGATCACGGTTAAGATGGTAAAGCGAGCATCACGGTTAGTTAGGGCGCTCTTTGGAAAACCCTGAGCGATTCTTCGGAAAGCAGACCTCCTTTGATGGCCATGCCGTCTATTTCTACAACGCGTGTGTGTGTGTGTGTGTGGGGAAGAGAAGTTAGAGTCCTGTGTGGCGAAGAGAGCTCAGGACAAAGAGCTCGTTTAGGTGGTGTTGACAGTCAGGACGAACGGGACAAAGCCAGAGCAAGTGACCCAAAGAATGACAGAGGTAGTCTGAGTGAAAGAGAAGAAGAGAACCCTTCGCTCCTCCAAGGCCACAGCAGTATCTGTTACCTTATCAGATGAGAAAGCATCTGAGCGGATGGTCCCACAAAAACACACAGAACATCTCAAGCCTGTGATAAAGACCCTCGCTCTCAGTTTGTGCACACGCCCGCGTGCATCTCCGTTTAGAGGAAATCGTCCAGAAAACAAGAATTAAAGCTTCTCGTCAAATACATATGGTAAAGAGCGGCTTAATTAGAGATACTTACTGTATATGTGGTATACTGTATTAGGAGTGGCATAGACTAGGGGTGATGGGGAACATGTATACACACACACACACACACACACACACACACACACACACACACACACACACACACACACACACTACAGACACTGGTAAGGCTATTCATATATACGGCTTTTCAGGTGAAAAGAAAAAAAAAATCTGACAAAGATTTTCCCATTTTCTAGTTTAAATACCTCAACCTACAGTATAAAAACAGAACACTTTACATGCATTTCAATAGAACTGAATAGTAATTCCATCCATCCATCTTCTAGACTGCTTATCCTGCACTGGCTTGCAGGGGAGCCTGGGGCCTATCTCTAGGGGACTCGGGGTACGAGGTGGGGGACACCGTGGACGTGGTGTCCTATAAACACTCATTCATACACTATGGACAATTTAGAGATGCCTATTTGGCCTACGTCACAGGTCTTTGGACTAGGGGAGGAAACCGGAGTACCCTGAGGAAACGCCCAAAGCACGGGGAGAACATGGAATAGTACTTGAAAAAAAAGAGAAAAAGAAAAATGCTGTTTCATCTGGTCTCGAGATACTCAGTACTGAATTGTTCCAACAGCTTCTTCACTGTTGCCCAATTAAGAAGGATCCTCCATGATCTGACTTCATCTTGTAATCACTTTGGGCTCCGATTTAGTCGGTATCTTCTATTTTGGCAGAATGATAGTGGTTGAAAGTGAGCATGCAAAGCAGACATTTAAAATAAAGGCTACGGAATGTAATACTGGTGGGTGCAGAGACCATCTCAGCATAAGCCTCGAAAATCAATACAAACCGATGAGAGTTACAGTGTTCCGTTTTATGCCCAGACAAAATGTTATATAAAACGAAACTGTGACCTCACCC
This sequence comes from Prietella phreatophila, assembly GCA_025728095.1. Classification (NCBI taxonomy): domain Eukaryota; kingdom Metazoa; phylum Chordata; class Actinopteri; order Siluriformes; family Ictaluridae; genus Prietella; species Prietella phreatophila. The sequence continues at coordinate 21,120,351 of JAOUWY010000075.1, forward strand.
GGGTGGAAGTGGGCGCACTTACGGGAAATTTGCGACGCGCATGGCCACGGGCACGCAGGCGAGCTGAGCCGCCCACTTCAGCGTCGTGTCCCGATACACCAGCAGCATGTTGTTGTGGTTGGCCAGCAGGACGTTGGTTGTACCCTCGGAAACTGTGGGCAGAGGGAGGGAAATGGTCAGTGCTACGCCATTAAAAAGGCAGGGTACACCCTGGGTGCCAGTCCATCACAGGGCACAATCACATACACACTCTACAGACACTTTTAGACACGCCAATCAGCCTACCATGCATGTCTTTGGACTGGGGGAGGAAACCAGAGTACCCGGAGGAAACCCCGGCAGCACGGGGAGAACATGCAAACTCCGCACACACATGGCCCCGGCGGGACTCGAACCCCCAACCCTGGAGGTGTGAGGCGAACGTGCTAACCACCGTGCAACTACTTATTTGAGCCATTTCCTTCAAAGTTTATATATAAACACCACTTTAGCAGCTCTAGCAATACATTTCTGAACACCTTGCGTATAAATAAAGGAGATGCCATGTTGACATTTTTGCTTATAATGTGGTAGATTTCAAATTTTCAAAGGGTAAAAATAACCCTTATGAAACTTATGAAATAAAATGAACCCAGCGTTTTTGTAAAATGAAACCATTCTTTGGGTTGAAAAACCCAATTTGGCTTGTTTTTAACCCAGTGTTTTTTAGAGTGCACAGACAATTTTCATTCAAAATGATCTGTCGAGACCTGCGCACACTGTGAAACAATGCAATGTAAGTGGACTGAAGAAAAAAACTGAGTAAATAAAAAAATTTATTAAAAAAATAAGAAAAGAAGAAAGACAACCTCAGTTATTCAGGTTTGTATTATGCCTATTCGACCCATTTCTTATTGTTACTATTTCTAATTCTACTTTCATGCTACTGTAACCCTTTAATTTCCCCATGATGATTTAGTTGATTAAATCTTATCTATGAAAATAGATAGATAGATAGATAGATAGATAGATAGATAGATAGATAGATAGATAGATCGATCAAGGACCCCATAAAATAAATCAAACAACCTAGTTTTGCCTTATTTGTTGAAGTCTTGGTCATTTAGAATTACATTACTATTACATGTTCTCTTTTAAAAGCTATTGTCATTAGCATGATGTTGTTATTATATGAGTGAAGTAGAACTGTAAGATTCAAGTTAGATGCTTGGATTTGAGTGAAAATTAATTTAGCAGTAATTTTAATTAAGCCTCATGTTTTAATATGTCTAAATTCTACAGGCTGTACCGTAATTCCTTAAGGTAATTCAGTACGGTAGGGAATAGCCAACACACACACAACAACAGACTCAGGAACCCATACATGATTAGACTTGACTTTTGCTTAGGGACAATGGACTTGGCTTCAACAAAACACAGTGAATTTCAAAGACTGATATTCAACAATTACCTGCTGACTTAAGCCTCAACTTGAATCTTGATTGTAAGCAACTTGACTAGAACACTGTTACACCTAAAGTGTGGCCTCAAAGTCACCCTACCAGATAATGGGGCCTCACCAGCAGCAGCACATGACCATTGATTTCATGGACATAGATGCAAACAAAATTATGTCTCAGTGCTAACACTCTTGGCTTATGCTACAGGCTAATATTTAATGAGGTTTTAGAGAAACACCATAATAGGCGGTGAGATTGAGCAGTTTTAGACATATATTTATTCAGTAGTATTTGATACGGCAGTTGTGTTTCCCATGACAGGGAGTAAGGTGCGCACAAAAAGAGCTAATATCATTAACCAGGGTTGCCAGGTTTCATCTAAAAAAAAAATCCTATATCTCAAAATTCCTGCAAAAATACCTGAAATTAGCCTCACAAAATCTTGCACTTGAAATGGAAGACACAATGGAGTATGGAGCATTTTAGCCTAAACAGCCTAAATTGGCATAAAAACCACAACCCTGGCAAACCTGTCATTTTTTTTAACCACTAGGTGCAATAATAAGGCTATGGAGCTAAATGGGGCAGTCAGTTTACTGCCCCACGATTGTGTAACATCTAGTAAGGCAAGCATATCAATGGAACATTGGTTTATAAAGTAACTGTCAAGTAGCAACTTAAAAAAAATGCTGGTCACAAAAAAGAGGTAATTAGAATTTTAGTGGAACTTAAAATGTCTGGATTTGTGAATGAGAACTTTGTGGAGATTAACATTTGTTGAATAGCTGATGTACTCTATATGGTGGAGCTACATTTACCTCATTTGGCTGATGCTTTTATCCAAAGTGACACAATTGGGATAAGATACAACTCAGCATTTCAGGGCTATGGCCTTGCTCTAGGGCCTAATAGTGGCAGTTTAGTGATGCTGGGATTTTAACTTGTGACCTTCTGATCAGTAGTTCACTGCCTTAACCACTGAACCACCCCTCCCTTTAGCAACAGCTCTGCCCCTATGGATGAGCCACCACAGGCCTTCCGACTAAATTAGTGTCAGTAAAAAACCCTCTCAAAATGAAATCTTCACTCCCACCAAAAGCCACAACACTTTTACATTTAAGATAAAAGCAACATCACAGACAGTAGCGTCTATTATAACAGCATGACTGGCAAACTCAGGAAGCTCATCTGCCAGAGAATCATTTAAATGAAGAGTGAGACTGCAAATTCTTCTTGGCTGTTGCCTGGCAACATGACCTGTGCTGCTTGGCTGACCACTGGGTGATAAGGATGTTAATGTTGCTCTACTCATTCCACTCATGTTACATGGAGTCATCAGACGTAATTGTGTCTGGCAGCCGTATTGCTAACAGTACTCATGTCAGTGTGGATTTTAATAGTATGTTAGAAACTTTGGAAAAATAATTATTGTATAGTATTACAGAACAAAATATACATAAACTGTAAATTAATTGAAGAAAAGTTGCGATTTGAGCACTGACTTGTGAAAATTTTTAACTACATTCTGACTGAAATTCACTGAAATATGTGTTTCTGTTTGGCTAGTATGAGTAAATAAATGTGACTGGATCTCTGCTATAATCTTGCTGTTGTGCTATTCATCCAAGGGGCTTCATAAGTTTTCCCTAATCGCATTTAAAATCTGTATGTAGATCACATATTTACATTTATTCACTTGGCAGACACTTTTTACAGATGCGCTCCAAGCAGTTGATGGCTAATAGCTTTAATCTTTGCCAGTCCTGGGTTTCAAACTTACAATCATCTGATCACCATCAGAGTGGCACTACTGCACCTATGACATTATCACATTTGTGAAGTTTACATGACACTGATTTTTGAATGCCTAAATTGGTGTATATCCCAAATCTCCTAGACTTACCACAACTAGACATTCAAAAAGGCCTGAAGGAAGGGAAAGGTACTTAGTCTACCTTCATAGATACTGTATGTAACTGTTACTGTGCATTCTTTTTACTTTGTCTTAAGAATAGAGTTCCCTTCCATTTTCATCCCAGTGGCCCTGAATGGCCACTTTATTAGGACCATCTGTGCACCTACTTATTCACACAATTATACAAACAGCCAATCAAGTGGAAGCAGCACTATGTATAAAATCATGCAGCTACAGGTCAAAAGTTTCAGTTAATGTTCACAAACTATTTCTAGAGTTTGACAATGATTTCACTGGCCAGATCTGACCCGGTCACCAGATCTAAATCCAATAGAAAACGCTTGGGATGTGGTAGACCCAGAGATTCGCAGCATGAAAGTGCGTCTGACAAATCTGCAACAATTATGTTATGCAATCATGCCAACATGCCAGTCTGATTCTCAAAGGAATATTTCTAAAACCTTGTGAATCCATGCCATGGAGAATTGAGGCTGTTTTTAGAGCACCACGGGATCCTACCCAGTACGGGTTCCTAATATAGTGGCTGGTGAGTTGTATATTGACATTTAGACAGTTCTGTCTGTATGACTTACATACCTAAGCTACCCTTCTGTTTCAGTTACTTGACATGTAAATTATTTCCACATCAAGCTCCATTCCCAAGCTTTACAACATCCTGTTTTGTCATTGTACGTCTTGGTGCACTAATGCACCAAGGTCCATCTTTTGTTAATGACTTTAGTAAGAGTGAATGCAATAAATACTGAAATGAAAAAACACATTTTCCAGTAATTCTTCATATGACTCCACTTTCTATTGCAGTTAGAACTTCTGCAAGTTTCTGTGTGCATGGTCTTTAAAAGTCAAATTCCAAAGAAATGTTATACACATTGACCTAAATTATTTCCAAGTAACACTTACTTGGGAGCATGGGGGCTGGCAATTATCCTACACATTACATTATAGTACATAAACCACCCTCTTTGAATGCTCTAATGAAAAACCACAATAGAGCAAACCACATACAGGAAGAGAGCCATTTGTTAAAGGATTCTGACCACTAGATATGTGCTTAGGGTTTATAGGGTTTTTCTTTTAGGGCATAACATATGTAATGCTTTTAATCTCAATCCAAACAGTTATTGATCAGGTCCTTTACTGTCATATGATCTGGTAGATTTAGTCATACTCATCAGACATAAAGGCCAGATAATTGACAAAAACAGCTCATTCACAAACCTGGATCAGTGTTTAGATATTCCACTATTAGTCCATTATTTGTCCACTATTTTATGCATGCTTATGTTTTTCAATTATAACAAGTGGTTACAAGCAATTTTGATGATTTACCTACTTAGACCTTATAACATTATATAAAACAACCAAATGTATAACTGTCCAAAAGCCTTTATAAGACAAAGCATGTGCAACTAAATGATAGGAACTCGGTGCCATGTTTTGTCCCACAGTCTGAGGTCATTAACAATGTGATTATTTGCACAATTGATTAATTGTGCCCAGTCTAATGATTATATGTCAGTGCATGTATGGAATGATATCTGACAGGGTAAGAATTCCATTTGGACAGCATGCAGGCAAACCCTTTTTTTTGGCCTGGACTCAGAACTTCCAGCCGCTGTGTTGTTTTCCACCATTCTAGACAACCAGAGCTCGGATTTCACGATCGTTATTGTCAAACTGTTGTGTAATGCTCATTGCCACTGATGAGAATAAGATGCATTTCCATTCCACATGCTGTATGGTAAATAAGAATTGACTGACATGAGAGTCAAACTAACAGTCAGTCACAGCTAAATATCTCACCTTCAAACAGTAAAATATTTGTAAACTGATATAGTTGTGTGTCACAACTCCATTGACCCTGGTTTGATCCTGAGCTCAGGTCACAGTCTGGTTGGGTTTTACATGTTCCCTCTGTGTTTGTGTTGGTTTCCTCCAGGTTCTCCAGTTTTCTCCCACTGTCTAAAAATATGAAGGTAGGCAGACTGGCTATTCCTCATTGAATGAGTGTGAATATGTGTGCATGGTTCCCTGCAGTGAACTGGCATCCCATCCTGGATGAATTCTCAAATGTTGCACCCAGTGTTCTCAGGTTAGTATCCTGACCAAGATAAAGCAGCTACTGAAATAATCATGGAATAAATTAATTTGGTCCCAAGTCCTGTTCCTTGTCTGTTTTATATTTTATGCCCAGTATAACAAACGAGTGTCTTTTATTAGGCTGTGTAGCACTCTATTTAGGTACGACTATCATTACAGTCAAATGGGAGCCCCAGGCATTTGTGTAGCATTTGATTTCCTCTCAAAGCCTTGTCATGTGATCTGGCTCATTCCAGAGTTGCGAGTTGAAGACAGTCCTTGACCGTGGTCATGGCTCTACAAAAAGTTTTCATTCATTCAAAATATTTTACGTTGTGTCAATGTTAAGACCTAGACAGAATGGGTGAGGAAAAAGAAGTTGTCTGTAATGTATGCAAGATATTTTCTTTGTTTGGAAGCACACAGTTTTATAAATAATTATAATAGTAGGAAGATGGAGGGAAGTCTTGACACCAGTAATATCATAATTGAACTGTTGAATCATAATATTTTACACCTGCAGCATTGAGAGCATCCTGACTGTAAGCATCACCGCCCGGTTTAAGAACAGCACCAAGCAGGATAGATGGGCTCTCCAGAGGGCGGTGTGATCATCCGCACTGAGCTCCCTGACCTGCACAATATCTACAACAAGCAGTGCTGGACCGAGGCCAGGAAGATAGTGATGGAAGGACCTCAGCCATCTGAACAATGGACTCTTCTCCCTGCTGTGCTCAGGGAAGCCTGATGTTGCATAGCAAATATTGCACAAACAACCGCACATATCTGCACCTTATTCAAAATACAGTCGTACAGTTCCTGCCACTGATCACTGTATCCCTTTCATCATCCATCCATGCATTTTCTCTACCACTTATACTACACTTATACTATCAGGCTACAACACATGTTGCATGTTGAAACTGGAGCACCCAAAGGAAACCCTGCACACACAGGGTGGAGGCGGGAGTTGAACCCTCAACCCTGGAGGTGCTAACCACTAAGTCCCCATTATAGAGGTGATGTAAGGGGTGATGTATAGAAGTGAGTTCTGGTTTATGTACATCCTCTTTGTATTTCACTGTACGCCGTACATTGTGTGGTTGTGGATGTGACCAATAAATTTAAGTTTAATTTGAATTGAAACCGTGCAAGAGTCTTAAGCACATACAAAGAAATGCTTTAGGACAAAGACACCTTCAAAAAGAATGAAATTAAACGTTTCTATATTTAAAAAATATATACTATAAAGAGCAATAAATAGTAATATATGAAACTAAGTCAATATTTGGAATGATGACAACCTAATAGTCTCGGGTACTACTAATTTTTGCAGTTTTATAAGGAAATTAGCTGGTACGTTTTACTGAGCATTTTGCTGAACCAGCCACAGTTCTTCTGAAGACTTTGTCGCACTTATATATAAAACGTACTTAAATATACTTATATAACACTAATGTGGCTTCTCTGCCCAAAATATACTTTTCCTTAACTGGTCCTGGTCCTTTACTGTTTAAAGGCGCATTTTTGGGGGAATGTCTATAGATGTAACCCTGGGCTGTAGCCATATGGCGCACAAACGTTGGAAGTAAAATCCAGAAACACAGCCATACCCGTTAAAGGCATACAATTATGCAGGAGTACTGCGCCATCGTGTGGACCTGTAAAGAATAGTTAAGAGTTTTTTTTTTTATCCACTTCCGTGTTTCCAGACAAAAATGGCGGCGGTTGTCTGGTTACCAAAACGCTTCGCATGATCTCCAAGATGGCGAAAAACTAGTCGGGAAGCAATTTCCAGGGGACTACGTTGGATTTGTATCAGCGGATATCGGTTCTAAATGTGAACAATGGCTGAAGTTGAGGACGAAGAAATAACACAGGTCAGTCAGTGAGTGCTGTAATGTTTGTGTCTCAGTGAGACTGTACTGATTCCTAACGGATGCACCTTCTGACACATGCGAATGTTTTATTGCCATTTCCCCTACAATAGAAGTAACAATAGTTTACATTTTTTAGGGTTACATGTTTTATGCAGTAGATACGAATGTACTTTTTGCTACTTACAGTCGGTGATTTAGCAGTTGCTTATGTTAGGTTATGTTGGCTAAAAAAAAACAGACAAAAAAACAAAAACGTATACATACATACGTACATACATAGATACATACATACATACAGACATACTTAATTAAATAGATACATACATAAATAAATAGATAGATACATACATAGATACATACAGA
>JAOUWY010000075.1:21171284-21182185 GCA_025728095.1 Prietella phreatophila
ACATGAACGACTCCCGTGTGTGTTAACACTATCTATACACCCATAGACAGAAACACAAATAATATCGACGAGCAACGAAGCACGTTGCTCGTGAAACGTAAATACCCACGTAAACTAAACTAATCATGATAAACGGAAAACACCTGTTACAAATCAGACTGAAACACCAAAAGAAAGAACACGTGATAAGTCCATTGACAAAAACCCGGCGCCCTAGCGCCCCCTGCTGGGCAACCCTGTGACAACTGTAGCTAGACATACAGTGCGGTCCAAAAGTCTGAGAGCACTAGTGAAAATGCTTCTATTTTGGATTCTTTTCTAATTTCAATTGAATTAATTAGAACAATTTTCATTACAAATTATATTATTGACAACAACTTGAGTGAAAACTATAATCTTTGAAATATTTACATGAATTTCAGAATTTCTTAGTTTTTGCTGTGTCCCCTTTTAGCTTTAGTGACAGTGTGCACTCGAGCTGGAATGGACTCCACTAGTTTGTGTAAAACCTATTGGTCTATTTTAGTTTAAATCTATCGTCTGAGCGTCATCTGAACACATGCTTTAGTAGAACAGATTACGTATTAGAAATATCTGACCTTTTGAACATTTGTTTTCTTTGTTTTAAATATTTCTAAATTCAAAAACCTTCTATTTATTCCCAGATTTTCCATGTGTCACTGAGACATTGAGTTTTGGACCCTGCTGTAGACTTGTAAATAGTGAGTCTGTCCAAAATAGTCTAGTATGTATGCTACTTATTTTGCTAGTATGTATGCTGCACCCTAAACATAATTTTCAAAACTCCCAAAATAAAAACATTGAACACATAACCTAATGTGCAACTTAGAAAGGGAACTGAATAAGTACTGAGGAGGATGTATCTGAGGAGGATGTAACAATAACATACTTACTGTTATACACCAGTACAACAAGATAAATTCCTTGTACATGTAAACGCATGGCAGTAAAGGTGGTTTTGATTCTGATCAGAGCTAGGTGAAGGGTAACCGTCACCCCCAATATGCAGAAACTTCTTCATTCACTAATGCAGGTAGGCCAGTGAATACATTATTATTTTTATTATTTTTTTGCTCTGTATTTGGTTCCCATCAATGCTGTGAGTCCCATGATAAAGATGGAACACAGCAAGGTGAGCCTGGTGGAAACAGTAGTCTCCAATCTCATCCAGCTCACCCACAGAGGTGAAATGATACATATTAATGTAGTCTGTTTATCTGTGTTTATTTTGTCTGTATGTCTGTATGTATAAATGCATGTATGTATTTATGTATAATTATGAAAATCTATATTTATTAATGTTAATATTAATAAGTCCCATTGTTTGGAATTGATTTGAGAATAGATTGGTGAAAATGTAAAAATCACTTCAGTGGGTTTGCTACATTTAGTATAAAACAAGTGTTATTGTGTCGAATTACAGCTTGTTATGATTCAGTATGTAAATATTTTGTCTTTACACTGGTTTATCAGGATAAGGAGATGGGTGTATGGAGCTGATCATTCCATTTTGTATATTCATAGTAGCAAGATTAAAAAAAATAATTAAAATTGCTGTTCAAATACTCCTCAAACTCAAAGTTCATCAACCTTCTAAGTTCTTAACATGCTGCTCCAGCGTAATGCTTAATATAGAAATAATTAGCTAGTGTTGCTATGGATTACTGTATTTAAATTCCAATTTAAGCTCCTCATTGCCTCATATTTGGCTTTAACTACTGAAAGGTACATTTTTAGTTGAAATGGTAAATATGCTCAATAATTTAATGATGCAAGGTCATTCAGAAGTAGTGTGCTCAAATGAATCCAAATGGCATTCACAAGATTATACAAAAGGATAACTGTGGCAGTATATTCTGCTGCAGAATATAGTTCAGAATACAGTGCAGAGTGTAGTTATATATACTTCTTTTACAATTTCAAACAGTCTTAGGCTATGTTTATTTTTAAAATCACAACACACGATGGACACCATTAGCAAAGAAATGCTTTATTCAGCACATACCATTTCAGGAAATCACAATAAATACACATTTCAATAGATCATTCAGAATAAATACTGCAAACAGAGTGTGGTGGCAATGCTGGATGTGCTGCGTTCTGCTACAGCACGGCCAAGACATCGCTTCATATGATGGTCTCCAACAGAGAATGAGGTCAAATACGAGCACTGTCCATTAAGTCAAGAGGTAAAATAAAAAACATAAAAACAAAAACACAAACTATGGAAACAATGGGACACGTACGTCAAAGGCAAACCCAAACTATAAGGACATAGTCTGTCTGAGAAGATTACCCATTTTACTTTTGAGAGGAAATGGAATTTAAAAAAGAAAGGCATTTACTTTGTGTTAAATCACACCAAAGGCAATGTTTCAGTTTTCCTTCCAAACTATTTTTCTTTTTTATCTTTAAGAAACACTTTCTTATTTATTCAATGATTTAGTAAAAAAATTTGTTTGATAAATTAATTCATGGCATATCCATCTGCAGTAAAATGCTGGCTGTACTGAGCTCTGTAGTTCTTCTATACACTGCCAAAATCACTGCAGGAATTTGATTGTCCTCTTTACTGCTTCTTGAAAAACAACTATCTGCTTTAAAAATAGCTTACATTTCATCGAAACATTTTTGAGGAATATGTAGCGCTATGGTAATTGTGTGTGAAATACAAGTTCATTTCAAGATCGATCAGTAAATTAGTTGAAAATGATATCTGGCAATGAAGGGCTGACCTCCAGAAATGACCATATTTGTTATCCTGTCACGCTATTGCACTCGACTGACTAATCAGTCTTTAAAATCACATGTTCATATATTATAAATGTATCACTTGTTCACTTTAGAACTCGTATCATAATTTTATGCTCAGAGAAGTCAATTCAATACTGCAAATTTGTAATGCCTCCTTAGCAAATCCTCATATATACAATTTCTTTTACAGTACTAAGTTAAACATTAAATTGGGAAATATTTTATCACTATATTTCTGGTTCTCCACGTTATGATTAGTTTAACTTAATAAACTTTCTACAATTAAAATTTCAGAAATATGCTTTATTTCCTTCCTTTTTTCCAATAGAATTTTTCTTTTTTTTAAAAAATAATTTGAACACATAACTCCATTCTAAAAGATATGCAATGCCTCAGAACAAATTAATTTGATGCTTTTCAAAGTGCATTTGATCAGATGTCCCTGTATAATCCCAAAGATATTAGTTGGAAATGCTAAAAATGAAGAAGTCTTTAATTCTCTCACCACCTGAATGGTGTAATAAGGATTAAATAATGGTCCAGTAAGAGATATTCCACCTTATCAGTGCTCTGCTAAAGACTATTTGCCGTTTTGCATGGCATCAGCCTCTGGAAAAGTGCATTGTCTTCATGAAGTGTATTATATTCACAACTTAAGTCATCTGATTTGGTATTGCAAAAACAGCAAACATTTTAAGATCAGGCTTCATGCTTTTACAAATGCTTTAAAAGCATGATATACATATGTAACAACGAGAACTTAACTTTTTTTTTTTTACAGTACATCAATGCAATCAATACAAAAAACATAGATTGCCAACAAAAGCTACAAAAGAACATGCGCTTTTATCAAAATGATTAAGTATACACATTTTCTTTAATATATTAATGAACAGCAACATTTTTTTTGCACCACTGACACAGACATAGAAAAGTTCAAGTCCACAATATCTGCTCAAAACTAGAACTTTGACTTTTGAAATACCAGATAACATTGCACAGGCCTAAAGCTTACAGTTTATATGATCTCAGTTTGCACTTAGAATTATGGATTTTTTTTCTGGCTCATTGAAAAATACATGATTATGAATATCGTACATGTCAACGTGTTCAAACTAAACTATGTCAAGTGTAGAAACAAAGACCATTATTTGAGTCTGTGTGGTATTTGAATCAAACACTTGATAGCTTACCATTTGTGTCTCCTCCTCATATATGTAATGGGTGTATCTAAACAGGAGTGGGCTCAGGGAAAGGCTCCAGTATTGGGGGTCCTTTGGTGGTGTCTGCTAAAGAGGTAATACCCTCAGAAAGGCTGAGAGATACCTCTTTTGGCTGCTCTACCACAAAACAGTTTCCATTAGTCGTGTATCCCTCTTCTGTGTTATTGTTCAGATAGTTTTGGTACTCCATCTGACTCAGCTCTCCAGATTGGCTGTGGTAAGTCCCTTTCGATTGCATGCTTTTGTCCTGTTCTGGTTCACAGCAGCCAATAGTGGCTGAGGATCCATTTGTGAGAGTGAAATGATGATTGGTGTATTGTTCCTCAGGTGGCTGTGAATAGTCAGTGTAATGCTCAGTGGTCATGTTAAAGACTCCTGGCGCCATCACTCCATTAGTGTTGTTCACCCTTTCTTGATATGTTGAATCTCCTCCATAGCTCTCGCTAGCTTGGTTAGCAGCAGCTAAAAGTGATGCTGAGCTGGCATTCTCCATTTGATAGTATTCAGCTGAGGAGTTGATAAAATAAGCATTGCCATTGGTTTGGTTCTCCTGTGTGACCGTGCTCTCCGAGTAGCACATCACAGAGGATGGAGAAACCACCTCATTGTGTGACAAAGGAGCGATGGTCAGGCCATCCTCAAACTCCTCTGCTTTGTCTTCGTCATCATCGTCTTCCTCCTCCTCCGAGTCACTGTTCGCCAAGCTCTGTGTACTCGAGTCTGACAGGCTACACAAACTGCTGCTCTCGTCTTCATCATCTTCATTTTCATCCTCGTCTTCTTCTTCTTCTTCCTCATCATCATCTTCCTCTTCATCCTCTTCATCTTCCAAAGCCTCATCCATATCATCCACAGCTTGCAGATGCATGATGGCGCTCTGCTGGACAGAATCAGGGACAGGATATTCTAAAGCATGTTGACCTGGTGTCAGTGGGCTACAGTGGCCATTGGTGTCACTGTGGTAACCATTGCTATTGGGGGCAGGGACAGAGGCAGGACCAGGGGCTGAGCTCTGCTGCTGCTCCCTGCTCTTCTCCAGCTCTAGTTTCATAATAGTGTGCAGGAAGTGCGTGCGAACACGGATGGGGTTGAACTCAATCCGGCCAGCTGCATTACTGCAGCCCTCTTTAGTGCAGCCACACGGGAATGACATGCGGTCCACCTGCACAGAAACAACACAACCAAGCCTTAAGGTTTATGAGACCTCATCATATTGGCCAAAGTAAAAGCATGAAATGTCTTGACAGCAATTAACTTATTTTATCAGCTCAATCTCTGTCATCTATTTCATGCTTGATGCCTTAATTTGAAAAAAGGCTATATCTCAAATAAAGATGATCTTGATCACATCTTAATGGGTTTTAACTTGTCAATTTGCAATTTAGTACATGTCTTTTATCTGTAAAGAGACTAATAATAATAATATTAATAATAAGGAATTGTGTGAAAGAAGTGTGTTTACACTTACATTCACAAAAGGGTTTCTCGAGCATTCTTTGGTTCTACGTATTTAAGGTTCTTTGCTGCTCCAAAGAATTAACTACCATGTTTTAAGCATCTTTGAGAACATTATTATTATCCAGAAGCCTTTGAGGAAGTGGAACACTTTCTAAAAGAGTTCTTCTTGGAACCTTTCTAAAAGTGTTTTTATCCTAGAACCCAGTGTTATAGACTGTTTTGGGGTCACCCAGAGGGACAAACCAATATACCCTTTAAATGGAACCTCTTTTCTAAAAGTGTGTGTGTGTGTGTGTGTGTGCCAGACCTCTTTGCTGATTTATCATTTACCTGGCACTTGATGCCTGCCAGGCTGCAGGTGCAAGTCTCTGGGTCACAGAAGAGTCTACAATCACAGCCACAGTCCTCACGTGACACTCGGATGGCTCTCAGCTCATGCTTCTCCTCCACGTCGATTTTCTTGACACCAGACGAGCGAAGCAGGGCGCGACGCTTCTTGGTGGTCAGCGGCTGAAGGAAGAAATATTCATCCACCTCTGTGTTGTCCAGGTCCAGGTCATCCTCCGAGATATCGTCTACCGTAAGCGCATTGGCCTCTTCTGACTCAACAGAACCATTTTTAGTCAGCTAGAAACAGAAAAGCAGTTTACAGGGTTACTGCATATACCTGTTGTAACACACAGGTCATCCTCCAGAGCAATTTTATTAATGGAGTCTGCTTCCTACCCTGAGTTTGATGGAGTTGAGTTTTTCCTCTTTCAGGTGGTCTCTCAGCATGTCCCTGTGTATGCGCTCCTGTTCCTTGGCAAACTCGCCGAGTGTGTACTGCCGTACAGAGCTGTGCCGACTCGACATGCCCAAGGTGCTGCCTCCCTGACTGGGAACGCTGGTAAAGCCTTGCCGCCGGCTGAAATAGTACACCGTCACCTTCTCGAAATGCACCCTCTGAGTTCTCATCCGCTTCTCTCGCTTCAGAATGGAGGAGGCTGGAGGAGAAACAGAATCAAATATTCACATTAAATACAAAAAAAATATACAAAAATTAATTTAAGAAAAAAAACTGAAATGTATTTTTTTTTTAAATATGATGTAGTGATATTCTGAGATATACTTTAAACACTAGATGTTAGAATGGTTAATATGTTACTTTGATCGTTTTGGACTTAACATATTTTTCCCTTGTGAACAAATTATGTTTGATAATATTTATGCACATTAATAATTCTACTGCATATTATTAATAACAGCCTTTAGACAAAAAAAGACACATATTGTCTTTGACCAATATTTCTTCAATGTTATCTAATGCAAAAGGATTTATATACTGTAGTCTTGCTTGAGCAATGGTCTTTAGAATTAAAGTATATTATCCGTTTTGAACGGTGTAGGAGACTCACATGGGCTCTTAACAATTCAACTGCAGCTTTGAGAGGACTGCTTTTCCTGTTACAGCGTTTTGCCTCTTTCAAATTACCTCATAATACAAACCACATAAATTATAACAGCCATCTACACCATCTACACAAGCACGGCTTGTTTAAGTGCAACCCTGTGATGACCTCCACTGGGTCCTTTTAGAATGTGCAGGCCTGTGCGTCTCACTGGATTGCAATGCAAAAAGGTGGAGAAATTGCCATCAGGGTAAATACATAGAGCATAAAAGTCTCTCGTATTGGCTTTAATGTCCATGCAGTTCCCTACAACTCCTCCTTGAGTCCCCATCATGTCAGACACACACAGGACAAATAGAAACCATCTGGTCCTGCAGCACCACCACCCACAAGCATGAGCACAATATAGTTCATTACAGGCATAAGCATGCTACACTCGCACATTCAGTGTGGGAAAGCAGAAACTTCAGCATTAGTGTAAAGCAGAAGCACAATGTAGAAACAATTTTATATAATAATTTACATTCATTTCCACAAATGTATAAACATAATATATGAGAAAAAGACAGTGAGGCAGGCAACAGTAAAGTATTCAATTAATAGAAATAAAGAGGTTTTTTTTTTTTTTAAAGAAGAAAACAAGATCATCCTGCGGTAGGTTACATTACGATAATAGGACAGTGAAATGAGTTTTACACTTGTATTCCCTGAGTATAAATCACTCTGAACTCCCCACACACCTCTCTGTTTGTACTGGCCACTGAGGAAAGACCTGCAGGATGTGCTCCTTCCCTTGGAAAGAACTATACCCACTCTGAAGCAGCGCAGAACAAAAGTATTGCTCGCCTATTAGCACTGAGGTAGGCACCTTTGGTGTTATTAATCATTAATGAGTACCAGCATCAGGCACTTTGCTGGCATGAGCCAGCAAAAGGGATCTGCTACCCACAGGCTCAGTGAGCAGCTCATGTGCTAGCCAATGTGATGAGCAATAGGGTTTAGGTTTACTCAGCTGTAGCTTTTTTCTTAGAAACCCACACACTCTTTCACTGAACTCTGTAAGAGGTGAGGATCACAGATTCATTGGTATAGCCTCGCCTGCAGCAGCTTTAAATCACAGATTCATTGGCCTGGGCTTTCCTGCTGTAGCTCTAAATAAGAGACAGCTTGAGGTTTTATTGCAGTAGCAAGTGGGTACAGATGAAAAATCTCTAAAACTACTCATTGCAACACAAATCCCTTTTTTGATATATGATATAATGTGCTAAAATGGCCCTCTTAAAAAAAAAAAATTAAATAACACCTCAATTTTGTTTCCTGTGGTTTTTCTTTTTTTTCCCCACATCCATTATAATATGTTTTGTTTTTAGGACAGCATGCTCTTAGATACTTAGTAGCTCTCTCTCTTGTTTAATGAAGTCAATACCAGTAAACACAAAGCATGCATGGAGTGTAGCCACTTGATGCTGAAACTTGTGAGGTGCAGTCGTTTTAGGTTTATTGTGATAATGAATATTTTATTATAGACCACTACAGACTCGGATGAAAATCAATATTAAATAGCAGTGCTAAATTCAGCTGGCGGAGGACCTCACGAGCATTTTTTGTATTGCCAAGAGTGCAAATGCAGAAAAAAATATTTCTCGTTGTTTTCCATGTTACGGACCAATCAAGAGAATGAGAGTCCAATTGAAAAAGCAGTGATTGAGAAAATATGCAGTTTAAGACTTATGACTGTCTCTTCAAGGAACATTAAATATGATTCATCAGGTAAGACTTTAATTTTTATAACAATGTTGTCTAAGATAGAGTAAATGTCAGTGCTGAATCACTGTTAAATGTAGAAACAATAAGCATGGTGAGCCATATCCCTGTAACATACAAACGCAGACACTGATGTATATTGATGATGGTAATGACGACAAAGGAAGCAGTGATGACTCACGTGTGAAGTGAGAGGTAGAGGGGTTGACGCTGTCGTTGCTGTCTCCACTCTCACTGCTCGATATCTCCTCCTCTTCTGACTCCCTCAGTGAGGAGCACGGTGACGCTCCCTCCACCTCCTCAAACTTCCTCTTCAGTATTCCACTCATGACTGCTTCTGAGCCACACCTGCATGGGTGTTAGGAAGACAGAGATAGAGGAAGGTTCTTTAATATCTTCACTTATGTGTACTACAATCCTCAATGCACTCAATTAGCAACAAGCTCTCTCTCTGCCTCTCCTCCCTCCTTTCCTCTGGCGATTGATCACCTTGCCACAAATGGCCTCAGATGGAAGATAGAGAAGGAAAAACTACTAATTGAATGCCTCTAAGTTCCAGGAAGTGTGTTTAGTCCATCCTTCATTGAGTGGCCACAGACAAGAAGGGGTTCTTCATTTGAATATCTCTATGTAGGTATAAAAACTGTCTACTATGAGGATGAATTAATCACAGGAGTACAACAGTGTGGCTGAAAAGGGGTGAAATAGGGTTGAAGCTTTAACTTTGGGATGCAAAACGTCAGCTAGGCACAGAATATGAGAAAGTAAACTAAGCTGTGGTAAATAATTACATCTGAAAAACCAACAAAAGCTGTAGTTTAGTTAGTATTACTCTTAATATTTCAGACAAATGATGAGCAGACAAATAATCACAGTGAATGTGTTTAAGGAAATAATTGGATGTAAATATCATGTCAATGTTCCCAATTTGACGCATAATAAACATATATGAAAGGGTGTATGCTCAATTTATAGTAACAACTAATCTAACACAGTGTAATTAATATAGTATTTGGTGAAAGTATGCCTCTGTACACAAAAGTCCATGTCCATGTTCAAAAACTGTCATAAAATTCCACTTTCACTGATGTCGAAGCAACATTTCTAATCATAATTACCAAAACATTCATCCATTTTCAGAATTGTACCCCTTTAAATGCTGATTTGTTTACATAATGCCAGAGATGTGTTTTTTTTATGGAAAAAAAAGAAAAATAGTAATTATTTTCCATATACTAAATGCTAAGCAGAATATTTTTCCTTTGATTATTACACTTTGATATGTCAATGATTAACAACATAAATTTTTATGCATTCATATTTTTTATGCAGTGTCAGATTTAAAAATATATATATAAATAAATACCACTCAGGTCGATAAAGGATCTGATGTAAAAAAAACTGTCATAGAAATATTATATATTAATATTTTTTTCCACTTTCACCGACTTTGCTTTTTATCAGCATCAGTTCTGATCATAATTACCAAACATTCATTCATATTTTGAATTGTAACCCTTTAAACGCTGGCTTCTTTACATAATGCAAAAAGCTCAGTAACCTGCTTTGACTCATATATTTGAGGTGGGATTTGTGATTTCTAGTACAATATCATATCTTTCTTTCAAACTGTTCACACACATAAAATTTTCAGTACACACATACAAACCACAACGCTGATATCTGTACAAACACACCCATATTATATCTGTATCATTTAATCTCTTGGTCTGCAGCCGTCTATAATACAGCAGATGAGGGACACTCAGTACGTTTACATGGACAACAATAATCCAATATTAACCCGATTAAGACAATATTTTGATTAAGAAACTAATATGTAAACAGCAATTTTGTTATTACCTTAATCCGACTAAAGTCATACTTGAAGTAAACACAAATCGAATTAAGACGAATGTGTAGTACTCCCCCACCTTGTGCCCAATGTTCCCTGGGATTGGCTCCAGGTTCCCCCACGACCCTGAAGAAGGACTAAGCGGTACAAGATGTGTTGATGGATGGATGGTGGAGTATTCCTGTTTTAGTCGCATAGTCGAGGTGTATTACAGACATGTAAACACCTTAATCACACTATTAACGTCGTGTGAGAGTTTTCACCGCATTTTGCGACAGGACACGATCACACACGGCAGTGCTCAAACAAGAGAGCATGGCTGCGTCCTAAACCGCGTACTTACCTACTATAGGCCTATAGTAAGCGAAAAACATGCATCTCGGCTACTATATAGAAGATGAGTACGTGGTTTGGGACACAGTCCACAGTTTCCAT
>JAOUWY010000075.1:21209133-21224080 GCA_025728095.1 Prietella phreatophila
CACACATGGCCCTGGCGGGAATCGAACCCCGGACCCTGGAGGTGTGAGGTGAATGTGCTAACCACTAAGCCACCGTGTGCCCCAATATCATAAATGAGTGGGGAAATTTAATTGTTTTCTTTAGGCAGTCATCGTTATATGTTTCATTGAGACAAGAAAAAAAAAAACAGACAAAAGTTCAGATGTATATTCATGATTCATCACTGAATCTCACTTTCACCCAATCATCCATACTCCATGATTGGTTCTCTTTAGCCCACTGTAACCTTGTTTTCTTCTATCTGTGTGTGAGTGCTGGTTTTTGTTTGGGTTTTCTATACGTAAATCCCATTTCATTCAGCTAATTTGTTACAGTTCTGTCACAAACATTGACTCCTGTTTCTACTCATTTGTTTTTCATTTGTTTTTGTATTTTCTATTTTCAAGACATTGCTTTGTGTTTTCCATCCTGACGCTTGACGTCTTCTTTGGTCTATCCGTACGTTATCCTTTTATAAACTTCCCATTTTGTTTATAGCCTACTTGCACCACATTTTAGACACAGCTAACTGGGAACAACCAACATCTTTTACCACACTCCATGTTGGATTACTTTTTTATTTATAGTTTTATAATCCTTTCCATTGTTTCCATTGACAGCTCTCTTGTTGGGGGCACATTTCCTTTCAAAAAGTCCATGGTTAAGGTCTGTAGGCACTCTCTTTTAACTGCAGAGTAATTTACATTTTTAGACTTGTGCTGGTATTTGTTTTAAAAGGCGATTCCATATTTTTTCCTCAACACTGAGTGATTCCATAATATTTTCCACTACTTGATGTGGAAAAATATATTAAAACAATTTAATTTAATTAGTTTGAAGTGTGTTTCAAGAAGCCAGAATGTTCAGCTATTAAACAAAAATTGTTTTGTGTCATAAAACAATTGTGATTTGTTTGTTTTTTTGCAAAGGGTGAGCATGTTCTAAGCGTGGTGATCCCATAATGTTTACCAGGGGTTGCATTTCAGACCAAAAGCTGGTTTCCCTGCTTGTAGGTTCAGAATTGTCCATAGCTTTGAACATATTGATTTGCCAAACATTTTACCAGATCAACACAGAAATGTTTCATGAACCACAAAATCAGTGTTTTGTAAAGACCATCTCAGTGCCCAGATTTGAACCTGTTACCTTGAAGACGTGGTAAATGTTCTGCTTGATAGAGTGTACTGACCAAATTGCAGTAAGAGCCTTATTATTGTTATTCTCTCTGGGGAAGGTGATGCAACATATTAATTGTAAGGGTGCAAAATATTTTTAGTGTACTAAAAAAACAAAACAACCTTTTTGTGTCAAAATGAATAAGATATCACGTATTGCATGGGTTATTCTTTTTATATATATATATATATATATATTTTATATATATACTTTATATATATATATTCCTCACTTCAACTGTACATATTACATTCTCCCTCTTTGTCCTGTTAAATTTATGCTTGTTCATGGAGTATATGCGTCTGCACCGCTGGAGTGGTGTGTGTTCGGTATTGCGCCCTCTGTTGGACACTGTTGCTCATTTCAACCCGGCAGCCTTGGCCAGGTGCAGTACAAATCACCCTGCGATCACAAGAAAGGGAGTGTGAGATCGATGTCTACTGGGAGATCAGCCTATTCACACAAATCGTCCTACCAGGCAATGTATTAATTATGCATGCTCATCATAGGAACTAAATTGTTTCTGCTAAATTTGTATGTGCATTAACTTCTGAAAAAGTCCCTGCATCACGATTCTGTTTATTTCCCACTGATGAACCAACTGAACTAGAATTAGGTGTGTTTCATTTAATTATGCCAATTACTTATTATGTACTGCAGGTGTATTAAACCATTAAAAAAAAAAAAAACAACCTGCAGTACCGATAGAAAGTCTCATCTTTGTTGTGTCGCATGTACAAATGTAGACTAAAAACCATAAGAATCTGGAAAACATTTGTAATCGTGTGTAAATGTGCAACGCCATATGTAGACTTACGATTCTAAATATAGTGCTTAAATTGCTAATTTTTCTCTAAATTATTAAATGCTTCCCTCTGCTGGCGAACACTATAAATTACACTTATTGAGAGGCTATCAGTAGCCATGTGGTGTGTTTCATTTAACCATTTTACAGTACGTTCATGTTTTAGGTTACATTATTTATTTAATATTTAGGTAGACGTGTAACGGAAATGCACATTCTGTTAAAACTAGACACAATGTAGCTATAAAATCAAAGTGATTCTATGATTTGTTTAGATTGTAATGTCGGATGTATAAACGTTATTCTCAGTGGAATAATCCTTCATGGAAAATATCACTTACACGGGGCCAAACATATAATGAGTCTTTATTGGTCACATATACATATGCACAGTGAAATTATTTTCTTTGCATTCCCCAGCATGTCAGAAAGCTGGGGTCAGAGTGCAGGGTCAGCCATGATACAGCACCCCTGGATCAGAGAGGGTTAAGGGCCTTGCTCAAGAGCCCAACAGTGGCAGCTTGGTAGTGCTGGGGCTTGAACCTTCAGCCTTCCAATCAGTAACCCAAAGTCTTAACCACTAAACCACCACTGCCCCAATGGCAATACAATTTCTATTACATCACGAACATAGCTAAAACTAATGGAAGACCACATGTTACCTGTTTTTAATGTAGGTTACATATCAGTGTTGATTCCGTTTAGTGTTGATGTGTTATTTTGCATTTTGACTTGCTTGCTTACAGTCATGCAACCTGGTCTATTTATTCTATTCTATTTTATTTTATTTTATTATTCTATTTGACACTGGGTGTCAGTAGCAGCATTGTTTTGGTGTAAAATACGAACACACATTTTTGGTGTAATATAAGAAACCAACTTCTAACCTTAATCCTGTATGACTAGCATCATTTCCTTACACAAACATATTAATTGTACATTATGGGACTGATGCTTTGCTAACTATAATTAAAGGTCATCATCTGGCAGAGATGGTCAATTTGTGCCAGATTCTGTAGAGTGTTTGAAGAATGTACCAAAATGAATAATGATGCTAACGATTACCCCATGTTTGTAAGAAAGTGAATGTCATCTCATTTCCATGTTGGCTACTCCAATTGCTGTGATGCTACTAAAGAGGGATTAAGTCATCAATGAAGTCTGATAAACTAGACAGACAAATTATTAACCCCTTAATGTCCTTTGTTATAACTCTTCTGTAAGCAGCTTATTCTGTATCCACTTTAAATTAATAATTAATTAATTGGAAAGAATTTTGTGCTCCATAAATTACAGTTATTTAAACATCATTGTACAGTTATAATACACAGCTTCCTGAGTCTTTTTAAACAATATTATTCTCTAATGTAATACAGTACAACAGTGTGTATCTATACCATTTTTATTTACATATGAGGTACCAAAGGCAAATTACTGATCTGAATAGATTGTTCTTTGCATTGTGTCTCATAAACAATGAATCACCATATCCATAATGATTATAGGATAGCGTGTTATTTTCCAAATATCTCACAATGAGATTCAGCTGGCATACATGATCTACTATGTTACTCATGCGTGAGTAACTCTCTTTCCTTTGATATGAGCTGAGCTAAAAATAATTCCAGTGAAACATAACTGCACCTGTACCCATCTTTCTATAATCATGATAATGCAACAATACCTGGATACTGGTTTATATATGGATTTACAGCAAGCTTGTAGCTTCTACAAAAGCTACACCAGTATGTGATAATTAGCCATGCAATCCAATTTAATCACCATAGGCTCTTTTTTAGGTGTCAGTGAAACTGTAAGTGAAGTGACATTTATATTGTATATAGCGTGGCTTAAAAAAAAAGATAATAAAGCCTATTATCTGGGTCATTGTCTGTTTAAGATAAGCTAAATGTAAATGTAAAAGGGACCTTAAGGATTCTTCAGTTGTCCCTCTGAGGGAACCATTACAGCTTCTGTGTACAAGAGTATTTCTGTCAGAAAATGTTCATTTTAGGAAGCTAAGAACTATAACTATTCAAATAAGCTTTTGAAAGAAACCCAATTCTTCTCGAAGAGTGTGTAATTAGGAAAAATATTGTGAATTCAGTAAATTTGATGCATATTTGTATAAATATGTAACCCTTCAGACTTTTTGTCTCCATTCATTCATTCATTCATTCATTCATCTTCAGTAACTGCTTTATCCTGCTCAGTGTTGCAATGGATTCAATGCTTATCCCAGGAAACCTAGACAGGAGGTGGGAATAAACACTGGATGGGGCACAGGTACATTGCATGGCATTAGGTACGTACACATTCACACATTCATTCACACCAAGGGGCAATTTAATGTATAGACGCCAATCCACCTACTTGGTACATGTTTTTGAGAGGAGGGAGAAAACTGGAGATCCCAGAGGAAACCCACATGGAAATGGGGAGAACATGCACAGAAACTCAAATTCTACCCACTGTGGCACCCTGCTGCCCTACTTATTGTTTTGTGTTTTGTAAATAAACAAACTATTTTTGATCTACAGATAGCAACTTCAACCTCATTAAACTGTCTGCACTAATCATGCACAGATGTAGCTCATTCTGTCTAATTGAGCAGTGTGAACTCTGAAATGGCAGCTCTCCAGGGTGGGTCTTGCAGCTTTCATGACTCCTCATACCTGTTTGGAACTGTAAGTGGTTTGTAGATGACTCATTTACACACAGAGCATGACATGGAAATGGAAATGTGTGTTATCGCTGGAGCCCGGCGCTCATTAAAACTTTAAATCATTATATGAAATTGGTGTCTCACAGGATAGATGCTTGCTTCTTGCCACATGGGTGCATTAATTTGTATTAATGTGATAAAATGGCATGCATTAAATGTATTTACCTGTGTGGCTTTTTAGTTAGTGAGACAGATTTGTGGATGTGGAATGGTGTATGTTTGTGTGTGCAAGGGTTAGGTGGTAATTTACGAGAGTTATTTGTCATTTTTAAACCTGAATTTCACATAATTTCACAAATGTTCTCATTACTTTACATAATCATGTGTATTATTATTCCTATTTTCATCATCGTTAGGTAAGTCATTACATTATTACAGTCACTCAGTGTGCCTTGTTTCTTGATGGTAATTGAGTGCAAGTGATAGTTATGGTTTGATACAAGTGACCTTGAGTGTCCTCGCTCTGTCAGGTGTAGCTCTTAGAATGCTTCATGGAGTAATGCTAATGATTATGTCAGGCTCTATCTCGAAGCAGCAGAACAGACCCCTATTTGCATTTACTAAACCCTGACATGTCAAATGTATTACATATGACATGTCTGCTCATAACAAAGCCATCCTGGATGCAGCTGAAAATCCAAGGTCTTCTCACTTTTTCCTTCAGTGCCTGACCATGAATAGAGTTGCTTCATTCAGTCCTTTTAGTAGTCAGTTGACTGTAAAAGCTGCAGCTTTTCCTGAATAGAACATAGTAATATGAGACAATCAAGCGAACCTCACATTTCACAGGTCATGTTGAATTATGCATAGATGTCAGATAGACCAAGGCTATCTTATAGCCCTCATTTGGTGCTGCACAAGAGGTACATGTATTCAAATTATTCAATACGATTATTTTTCTGTGCGTTAATAACTCATGATTGCTTTGATTTGATGCATTTTGGAGATTCTGAAAATATCTTCCTTCTGTATATCTAACATTCTCGTTTTATCCTTTACTTTGTCTCCGTAGTGCATGTGTCCTGTGGGACAGCGATTCAGTTTCCCCAACAATGGAAATTCAATCAGGAAATGGAGGAGCTGCGATAGCCCCAAATCAACCCTCTCCCCCGCTAGTTACCCCCCCCCCCTTTTGCAGGGTCACAGTTTGAAATACAGGGATGTTGCAGGAAAGCTGAAAGGCCTATTAAGAGACTGGAGGATTCGGTTTATACCTGAAAACTCATGAACAGTGAGTATGTTTGCTGATAACATTAAAATTTATGGATTCAATACCACTGTTCTTCAATCAAGATGATAATTAGTTTCAATTCTTCTGATTAGCAGTACAATTTTACTACTGTATTCATGTTGTGCTACAGTATCATATCAGTCTTTTTTTCTGTCCTTTGTT
This sequence comes from Prietella phreatophila, assembly GCA_025728095.1. Classification (NCBI taxonomy): domain Eukaryota; kingdom Metazoa; phylum Chordata; class Actinopteri; order Siluriformes; family Ictaluridae; genus Prietella; species Prietella phreatophila. Next base: position 21,215,252 of record JAOUWY010000075.1, read on the forward strand.
TTGCGCAAATGAAACAGCACCTTGTGTAACAGCACCAAGTGACTGATGGTTTGTTCAATATCTTTGTTATTAGTTGGTTTATTTAAAAATATTTTTTTCTGTGTATCATTTTCCCCACTGTAGCAGATCATGTCAGTGAGCATTTTGGTGCACTAAGGACCACAATTCTGTACTAAGCTAATACTCAATAAATGCGGTATCGGTTTAGCAAGGATCCTATTATAATTTCCTGGCACATACGGGCTGTACGGTGGAAGTGACATGGCAAAACTGAGATTTGAGTTTGATAGAGAAAAAGGAAAAGCCTCATTGGTTAAATTGCAGACAATAAAACCGGTTGTCTTCTGAATACAAAACCATCATGTAAATATGGAGAAACGTGTGCAGAGCCCATGTCCTCTCCTGCCAGGTTTAATTGAAATGCATTGGTGAGGCACAGTGAACAGAGGGTGTGGAGATATTGTTTTCAAATCAGTGCAGCTTAGGGAAACACTATAAACATTTATGGAAATGCAGAGCTTATACGCACCGTGCTGCTTTCCGCACTGCTGATAGAAAAGAAGCACAATTCTGCGTACTGCACAAACTAAAACTGTTTTACGTCAGTGTTGTCTCTGAATGGAAAACAGCCAGGTCACTTGACTACTCATTATAATGTGATGTACATTTTCATTTTAGTTTACACCATTTGGCAGACATGTTATCTAGAGTGTTTTAAAGTCTCAGTCAAAAACAATCCAGATGCTAGTACAAATACATCAGGGTTTAAAATACTATCAAGCTAAAAACCTGTTAGAGAGGATCTAGAACAGGAACAAAAACAGTACAAGGCAATAAAAAAAATTAATAATCACCAAGTAATTGGTTAAGACTTATTATTGTTTTATTTTTAGTGTCTTGTACCAAGAGAACAGAGAAATTCTTAATTAAAGATACAGTGAGCATGTATAAATACTGCATTTGCTGTCACAAGAGCTGCCCAGATATTGCAATGCCACTGAAGTAGGGTTTAATAAGACATCAGAATTTCTTTGAGAGAAAGTTGATTTTATTCATGCTGGCAACAAAAGTGCAATAAATATGAAGGGGGGGGGGCACTCCTAAGTCTTGTCTCGGCTGAGGATTGCGACATTATTCTAACTGATGTAGCTACAAAAGTGCTACCTATTTTACATGTATATCTGAAACCTAGCGAGGTATGAAAGGGATTTTTGTTATGGGTTTTGTTTTTAAAAAATGTCATTACTGACATTTTATTGATTCTGTATGTTAAGGAAATAGTAAGTGAATAGAAAGTGACTGATTGATTTAATGCACAGGGTTAGATGCATTTTGGGCCTGTTAATGCTTTTATTCTCTTTTTCGGAAACCATCTGAGAGCTGAATGCAAGAGTTTCGTCTTGTAAAGTGTAACAGTTAGTGATAAGAAATCCTATTAGTGGAGGTACGAAATGAGCCATATCTCTGCTAAAGTCACAACTAAGCACAGCGAATCATTGACTGTAAGGTTTTACGGCACTTCCTGAATTTCTTTTCTGATCGGTGCAATCAAAGTTTCTTGCCAAGGCAATAACAGTGCAGATCTGCGAGTCTAAATGCCTTTTAAAGGGTTATTTTAGCAGTAGTTTAGAGATGAAGTTACATTGTGTATCAGGTTCAACCTAGTAGGAATTGCAGAAAGTTTTAGAATATTTGGCATATTTACAGAGGGGGCTGGGGAGGTATGGTGGCTTAGTGGTTAGCATATTTGCCTTGCAACTCTGGTTTTGGGGGTTTGAATGCCACCATCTGCCTTGTGTGCGCAGAGTTAGCATGTTCTCCCGTACTTCAGGGGTTTCCTCCGGCTACTCCAGTTTCCTATCCCATCCAAAGACATGCGCCCTTGGGTGATTGGAATTTTCAAATTTTCCATAATGTGTGAATGGGTGTGTGAATGTGTGTGCGATTGTGCCCTGCAATTGGTTTCGACCTCGTCTGGAGTGTCCCCCACCTTGTGCCCAATTTCTCTGGAATAAACTCCATGCTCCCCTGTGATCCTGTGTAGGATAATCAGTATGGAAAATTGATAAATGGATCAGAAAGAGTTTGCACGTTTGAATCCTGATGATGCCACAACCATCCCTGGCCAGGTGTCAAATGAGCAAAATTGGTCTTGTTCTCTTGGTGATTATTTCTGTTCAATTCTGTTTAGTGCATCTTTCTTGTAAATACTGTTAATGAAGTTCCAAAGACTGGTCTACCAGTTTTTGTCAGGGATTTCTAATAACATGCCACAATGTCTGACTGTGCACTAACTCATCATACGTGTACACTACTATAGTCTAATGTTCACACATAACTTTAGTGAGAGTAGGCTAATAAAGCATCACAATGCTGCCATGCTGTTGATCCAGCAGGAGGATATAAAAGGGTCTAAGTAGCAAACCCAATTACATGAAAACTGTTTTCCAAGCCTATGAATCCAAATCTATTACCTCTAAAGTCATTCATCCAATGAAAGGGTCAGTGGTATAGACAAAATGTACCAGAATTGATTACGCTCCACAACACAACAGCTCTTCATTGAAACACATGAATATGTCACGTAGGGGTAACAGGGGTAACATCCAACCATGGGTAACGTGGACAGTGTCACCACCTCACAGCTTCAGGGTCCCGGTATGATCCTGTGCTTGGGTTACTGTTTCTGTGGAGTTGTGCATGTTTTCCACATCTTTGGTTTTCTGTGGGCATTCAGTTTACTTTGCACCTCCAAAAAGTATGGGGATTGACTACTCCATCTAGGGTGTATTCCCACCTCGTGCCTCATATTCCTGGGATAGTTTCCAGATCCATCATGACCCTGACCAGGATCAGGTGATTAATGAATGAATAAACAGATTAATTAGAATTCATGAATTAGAATTAAGATGAAATATTTAATATTTTTAAGAGACTCTGTAACAGATACTGCAGTTAAATTACAAGAAAAAGAAAAATAGCATAGTTCCCACCCACTCACTGAATTCACTGGTGAAAAGTGATTCAAGTCACCATGCAGTAATTTATTACATTCAGTGATGGCTCATGTCTAATTTGCTTAACTTCCAGATTACATTTTTTGACCCAAAGCCCAGTCATTTGCTTATTAATGAATCTTAATGAGAGCTGATGCTTCATGCCTTTCTCTCTGTCTTTCTCTCTATGTGCTTTTTTTCTCCCTGTGTGAAGTACACTTCATCTTCCTCTCTGTTTCTCTCAAGATTGATTTTTGTTGCCTGTGTTGTGGCAAGGTGACCAGAGGAAAATTAATGGATAGACAAGCCTTGATGGTAATTACACAGGAGAAAATGCTGCTGCAGCTAACACATGTATGACATTTAAGCCTTAAGAAAGCTTTAGCCATCAGTCAAAAATGCTCAGTAGACTCAATAACTATAATTTTTATTCATTGATTTGTGTGTCAGCATAGCTTTCTGATTCCTGTACAGAAGCTGTTGTAATTTGAGGACAATGTGCTACAGGGTCACAACAAAATGCATCAGTCTTTATTTATCTTGTTCTGGTATTATTTGAGATTAATTACAAATTGTGAGACATGGCACAAAGATCGGTTAAAGCCATGCCTCAGATTGATGGGCTCTATAGAGAGAAGAAGAAATGTACAGTCATACGCAATGTATTTTAATGAAGACAAATACTGAGTCCAAATCGTCTCATTAAATAACCTCATCTCATTACTTGTAAATGAGAAGGATGTATTATGGTTCTGAAATGATTTGATGCCTAATGAGAAGTTAGTAAGTTTACAGTTTCAGATAGATTTTTGTCTAATGTGACAGCAGTAGACAAGTGTAACTGGTTATGCCTGACACTTCAGTTTCCCATACAAAATGAAAGATTTTGACATGCCACCGTTTCGCCACAGGAGAGCAGTGTCTATGATACTAGCTGTTCTTTATGTATACATACTGTATGTTTATAAACATATACAGTATATCATAAATTTATTCATTCATTCATCTTCAGTAACCTCTTTATGTTGGTCTGGCCACAGTAACATATTGTATATATTAACTACACTGTATTTATTACAAATATAATACTGTGGAAAAGAAATGCTGTAAAGCAAGGATGCCTTAAAAACAATGAAATTAAATGTTTCTACATTTTAAAAAACATGACAAAGAGCAGTAAACAGTAATAAATTAAACAAACAAAATATTTGGTGTTACGACCATTTGCTTTAATAATAATAATAATAATGATGATGATGATGATATATATGTGCGTGTGAAGAATTGTGGCTGGTTTTGCAAGATGCTCAACAAAACTTACCAGCTAATTTCCTTATAAAACTGCACAATTTGTATCCGAGGCAACTAATATAGGCCTTATATTGTATGTACCTGGTTGATTGGGAACAGAGGATGACCATTTGGTAAAATATTGTTGTAATGAAGTGGATTTGTAATACAGTGCGTTTATATTGACCAGTCAGACCCCAGCGTTGGGTGCAACATAATGTCAAAAAACAACAAAAAGCAAAACAGAAAGCAATATGGAAGGTGCTTGCTATATCTACAGCATGCTAGAGATATCTTGGGCCCTTATGAGATATAGATAGATGTAAAACAACAATCAGGAAAAGAAAACAGTCTATCTGATTATGTCATATCTGATTAATCTGACAGGGCTCAGTTATTTTTTTAAAATTATTATTTCTTTCAACTCTTCTGATCCCCATAGATTAAAAAAAAGAAAATACAAATATAATGGATGAATCACAGATACTGAAATGATTCTTTTTTTTGATAAATGTCAGTCACATGTAGGTGTATATACTCAGTGTGATATCAAAGGTCTTATTTCTGCATCTGGCTGCTTTCACAAGCCTTTGATGAATTGCTGGAGCCTCTGAGCGCTCCTATGTGTGCAGGGTTTGCGATGGCTTTGCTTACATAGACACAGAGATGCAGTGATCTGAATATTTTCATGTCATCCTATATCAACAGCTTTTCCCCTCCCAACACTTTTGCAGATTTTGCAAGCTAGCAACCATATGGCCTTGTGTTGGGAATGTAGGTCATCCTGGTCCTTGTCCTGCTCTTTTGTCACTTGAGACAGTTATATTTAGCCTCTCTTTTGGAGATTTTGGGCACTGTGATTGGGTGTCAGGACTGACTGTTTCATAGGGCAAGCAGGGCTAAATATACATCCTGTTACCATGAATATCATGTTATGCTCATCTTAACATAACCAGAGCCTCTCAGGCCTGTCTGCAGTAAAGGTGTGAAATGCTGCCAGTCACATTCTTTCACCTGTCTCTCCATTTTTAAGCAATTTCTGCAAATCCAACAACAGCCAAGGTTTGTGCAATTTTATGCCCTGTTTAAAAAAAGGATTCTGACACCAGTTTGTTTGGATATTTCCAGTGTGTGTGTTGTTTTGTTTCTCATTTTCACACTTTCATGTGAGAGTTTCTCAGTTTCTCAATTTTCAGAGTATCTAGAGAAGCACCTAACAGAAAAGTGATTTCTCCAGAGAATTTTCTGGGCTCAACAGGGGATGGGGAAAATCATTATTTTCTTGAGAGCCAAGTGCAAGAGAAAGACAGCTGTGTTTGTGTGAGAGAGAGAGAGAGAGAGAGAGAGAGAGAGAGAGAGAGAGAGAGAGAGAGAGAGAGAGAGAGAGAGAGAGAGAGTTAATCTGTGTGGGGGCAGTTTTCTCAGGATGTTGACATGTTTGACAGTGGGTTTTTAGGCAGTGCATGCTGATGTAACCTCTCCAAACTCAGCTCAGAATAAAACATTTTTCTAAATAAATGTTTCCAGTATACTTTTGCTAATTACCATCCTCAACACCAGTTATGTCCTGCTGAGACATAACAGATGTTATACTTCAGCAGGGTTTTTTAAAATTTTATATATTATTAATGATGTGCAGAAAAGTGTAGGCATTCAAACTGCATGTTTGTCCAAAATAAACCTTTCTACCATGAGCTTTATTTAAACCCTACATTGTAGCTGAAGGACTAAGAGAGAGACAGAGAGAGAAGTTAACTTGTACTGCCTTTCTCCTTGAAACCCATCCACACATTTGCTCTTGCATTTTAAATGAATTATCACTCTTCTACCTCATTCCTGTTGCTTCTATTCAGAATGTCTCTACCAATTCAAATGTCATTCTTCACATGTCAATAACATGTCCTGCTGAATACATCACCTACTATGAATCCAACCGAAATTTCCCAACTCCAGGCTGCATTTGCAAACCAATGTGGCATACTGAAGGGGTATCAAGACCAGTTGTGCGACCTACGAGCTGCTAACAAACAACTGTTCTTGACCCACTACATTCGCTCACTGCCTGCTCATCATGCTGAACCGGTAAGCTTTGCACTTCCGGACAAGTTTGATGGTACTGCTGAGAAATGCCAGGGGTGTTTACGCCAGTGTACAATTTGTTTCTCCAACCATACTGAATTGTTTAAACAAAACGCCAAAAATATGGTTTCATGAAGTCATTACTTACCAGAAAAGCATTCGACTGGGCCTCCATTGTCTGGGATAAAGATCCTAACATCCAAGCCTCATTTGATTACTTCACTCAACAGATCCCTGAAGTATTCGAATATCCAGTGGGTGGTCACAATATTTCAATCCAGTTGCTTCACTTACACCAGGGCCATCGGTCAACAGTGGATCAGGATGTTAGCGGCTCAAAGCAAATATTGTTTCCATGAGGGGCTGAACCACAACTCAAGTCTACAGTTTCAATACAAGCCCAAGCATGCGCTGAATCACCTGAACCCATGCAAGTTGCATTCACATGGGTTTCCAATGAAGAATGCCAATGCAGACACAAAGAACCTCTCTGCTATTACTGTGGTGAACTCTGTCATCTCAATGCTTCCTGCCCACACAAGAAATCTAGTCCACCAGAGTCAAGATGGAAATTGACTACAGCAAATTTTGTATCCTCCAATCACCACAGTTTTTCTTTGACCGTAGATTGTTTCCAGTAATGAGAATGTCAAATGTATTACAGCATTAGTGGATTCTGCAACTGCTGTAAATCTCATTCATCTGCCACAAGAACTCAATATACCCACAGCATTATGTTTCACTTACATCAATATCCCCACTGTCAACAATGCTCCCATTGGTTCTGGTATAACACAACAATCTGTTCCTGTAACACTCAGGATTAGAATATTTCATGTTGAGAACATCTTTCTATATGTTATTAACACTCCCAAACATGCTGTCATCTTGGGCCATCCCTGGCTGGCCATCCACAATCCATGAATCTCCTGGAACCAGGGTGAGCCGGTCAGATTTTTGTCAAGAACATTGTCTTCATGTCACTGTTGCCATGTCATATTTAACCACCAGCATAGAAAGTGTTTAGTAAGGCCAAAGCCACACAACTTCCCCCTCATCGCCTTTGGGAATGTCATTGAACTGTTACCCAACATGGCCCCACTGAAAAGTAAAGCTTACCCATTGTCACGACCCAAAGCTCTAGCCCTGGAAACTTACTTCGTCCATACAGCTCTCCTGCAGTAGCTGACTTTTTCTTTGTGGAAAAAACCATGGAAGACTATGTCCATGCATTGACTACCGAGGTTTGAACACAGTCACAGTTAAATATCGCTACCCACATCCACTCATCCCTTCAGCCCTAGAACAAATCCATGAGGCATAAATCTATACTAAGCTTGATCTAAGAAGTGTATACAACCATGTCAGGTTCAGAGAAGTGGATGAGTGGAAGACTGCATTTATCACCACTAAGGGGCACTATAAATATCTAGTGATGCCGTATGAGATTTTCAGAGATCTACTGAACCACTGTGTAGTGGCTTACATAGACAACATTCTCATCTACTCGCAGAGCAAGGAGGAACATGTCAAGCATGTCAAGACAGTCCTGTCATGTCTTCAAAAACACCAGCTATATATCAAGGCAGAGAAATGCTAGTTTTATACTTAACACTTTCCTTGGTTACAATATCAGCCACCAGGGTGTGGTGATGGATGTCGCAAAGGTCACAGAATGGCCAAGACCAAGCACTGTGAAAGAACTGCAATGATTTCTGGGCTTCGCTAACGTCTATCATTGCTTCATATGCAACTGCAGCATCATTGCAGCTCCACTCACATCACTGCTGAAGGGCAAACCCTCCAAGTTACAATGGAATGATGCAGCCAACCATGCCTTCCTCTCCCTAAAATCCAGCTTCACAACTGCTACCATACACAAACACCCAGATCCCCTTTGTTATTGAGGTTAACTCATCAGATTGTGGAATAGGAGCAGTCTTATCCCAACATCATGGCACCCCAGGAAAATTCTACCCCGTGCATTCTTTTCAAGAAAATTGAACTCAGTAGAACGCAACTATGATGTGGGGAACAAGGAACTGTTATTAATGAAGGCAGTATTAGAAGAATGGCATCACTGGTTAGAAGGGGGAGTTCATCCATTCCAAGTCATCAAGGATTATAAAAACCTTGAATACATCAAGGCATGCGCCAAGCCTGATGGTCAGTGTTTTTCCACCCGATTCAATTTCACAATCACTTACTGCCGTGGTAGCAAAGTAGCGAAGCACATGGACTTTCATGCAAGCACGATCCTCCCCATGCACAACCTTACCCTGAATGCATACTTCCACCATTAGTCATCATTGCACCCATCAGCTGGGACATCACAGAGGAAATACAATGAGCACAACAGGATGAACCATCACCACCTAACTGCCCCCAGACCAAACACTATGCTCATAAGGCCGTACATCAAAGAACCATTCAGTGGCTCCACACTTCATTGAGCATGGGACAC
>JAOUWY010000075.1:21245341-21258858 GCA_025728095.1 Prietella phreatophila
TAACAAAGAAATTATCAGTCTATAATTTTAATGGTAGGTTTATTTGAACAGTGAGAGACAGAATAACAACAAAAAAACCCCCCAGAAAAACACATTTCAAAAATGTTATAAATTGATTTGCATTTTAATGAGGGAAATATGTATTTGACCCCTCTGCAAAGCTTGCCTTAGTACTTGGTAATAACTTAGTAATTACTTTTAATTTTCAGTGCCCTGGCTGAGGGAAGGAGGTTCTCACCCAAGATTTGACGGTACATGGCCCCGTCCATCGTCCCTTTGATGTGGTGAAGTTGTCTTGTCCCCTTAGCAGAAAAACACCCTCAGAGCACAATGTTTCCACCTCCATGTTTGACGGTGGGGATGGTGTTCTTGGGGTGTTCTTGGGGTCATTGGCAGCATTCCTCCTCTTCAATGCAAAGCCCAGCCCTTGTCACTACCTACTCAATCTGCCATAAAAGCTGTGTCAACCTTGACCTCCTGAATAAGTGTCAAACATTCTCCAAGCTAACTGCAATGTAGTGGAGAGCAGGTAGCTCATTATTCTCTGTTGTGATGACTGTGTTCCTTCTCATTTTCCATCTCACTATCTGTCTCACTCATTCTCCTCCATATCACCAGTCATATTTAACAGCTCAGTGAGGGTATAGTGGAAATCACCACTGAGCTTCTGTGAAGGATACTGACAGTGATGAAAAAAGAGAGTGGTCTATGAGAGAAGAAGACAGCCAGTGTGTTAAAGACAGACAGCTGTTTGGAGTCAAGGAAAGAGGGCACGAGTGATGGAGGTAAAGTAATACACTCAGCTGGAGTCTCTGCCTGACTTCAATGCACTGGTAACCATCAAAGGATGCTGACAGGAAAAAGAGGGCCATAAGAGATGACTGCTTGAAGTATGTAGAACAATTGCTTCTTGTTGTTGGGACTGCCTTATCTCTGTAAATATAGCTTCTGTTTTTAAATGTCTGAAGGTGACATGATGAATGATGATACTGTTGTGACATAAGTGAATTGAAATGTGGCCCAAAAGAACCTTTATTTTGTGGAAGTTCTTAGACTGTAGAGTGTGGTCCATATTGTGTAGATAAAGGACTTTTGCCCATATATCAATTTTGTTATATTGGTGCTCTATTCCAAGGAATTAGATTAGAAATGAAACAATGATTAGGATAACAAAGTGAAGGTATGGCTGCAAAAAAACAGTCCAAAAATTTACTTTTAAATTAAAAACAAACTAGCAAACTTTAGAAGGGCTCCCAAGTGGCATGGCAGAACAATGTTCACCCTATTGTGAGTTTGAATCCCAAGCTAGAGCCACAGCCATCCAATGCTGGAACCAAGGGAGAAAAATTGGCTATGCTCTCTGGGTGAGAGAGATGGCATACTCTCTCCCTTGTGAATTACAGCAACACGAGCCAAATGTCTGTGAGCTCATATAGGCGAATAAGGGCAGATAGTTCTCTGTTACACTGCTCTGTGATGCAGCATGAGCAGCAGTTTAAAAAAAAAAAGGTGTGATTGGCTGGCTTCACAAGTCTCAGAGAAAGCACGTTAGGCTTCTCCCTTCCCAGTTGGTAGATGTTGTATGCTAGGGGTGAACAGGGTGTTGGGTCAGATTTGGCAGGTGATAATATTGGGGAAAGAATGGGAAACATTCTGTTGAATAGACCATAACCAATGAGTATGACCCATGTTATTTCAGATAATTTATCACAATTTAATCACAAACTGTTTGAAAACAGTTATCAGTTTTATGACTGATAATAGATGCATTTGATTTACTGAAAAGCTGGACAGAAAACCCCCAGAACAGAAACAGGAGAAAGTAAAAATAGATGCATTTCAGCCTGTGGGTTGCAGCATTTAAGCAGTCATAGACGACTAAGCATTTGCAATCACAAACTAAACATGACATTTTTATTGTCAAATGTATCCAATTATTTAATGCCTTCTAAAATTAAGGGATTATAATATAAAATTGCTTCATATTAATATAAATACATTTATTTGTATTATAATATAGGAATAAAATCGGGGACTTTAACCTCAATTAAACCCTGAATGGGATGCCAGTTACCATGGCATATTTCCAGGGCATATTAACAACATAAGATGTGCAAATATTTATGACAATTAGCATCATCAGGAAAACCTCCATTAGCAGCTGTAAATTCTGCAGTCTTTTTCCACCAGACATTTCTCACAGGTGCTCTGGCATGGCTATTAAAGAGCTCTCACATTTTCATGTAGCTGGTTGGACCCCTCTACTAAACCTTTCAACCCAATTCCTCCCAGAGCAGGAGGAATTGGAGCAATTGGGTTACACTCAGGTGACTGAACAGGCCATTTCATTACAGTCAGCACTGCCTTCTTCTTTCCTACTTTTTAATGCACCCCCTTCAAACATTATATCAAACATTTATTTGGATTTTTTCATAAGTAGGAAAGTGTCCCCAAACTTTGTGCAGTATATGTATATGTGTTTATTATATTTATTGTTAGTTTTACTCTCTTCTTCCTCTTCATTGTATATGTTTTTCATGTTCTCTCCTTCTGAATACTAGCAGGTATTCAGAGAGTTTTGTGTCTTGTTATGAGATTATTTTTGAGCATAGGTCCAGATTTGCTTACAGGAATAAGGGAAGATGTGTACATTATAGACCGTCAGATCTTCTGGCATTACTAACTAATTCCTTTCATTTCAGGGCCTCAAGAAAATAGTGTAGGCCACCGAAAATCCAGCTGAGATTCAAAGGACAATCTATTTCCTTTCTCTGGGCCTCAGGGGTCTCAGCTACACAGTTTGAACCCACTCAGTGCCTTCATTATAGAAGTGGCCCAATTTAAAAACTTGAAACACCTTCTTCAAACTGGCAGTGCTCCAACAGGATCTGTGTGGGCTTTGAGACATTGTTTGAACAGGACAACTTTATGCTATTTCAAATGAACGACACAGATATATTGTTGAAAGCAGATATAAAATAAAACTTCAAATGGAGCTTGACACTTTACTGTGTTGAATTCATGAGTGAAGTGACCAGTAATTTGTAGGAGGGTGTTCATGAAAACAGACTGCAATAAAAGGCATGGTATAATCAAGTATAAGTTAATAGGTTATTATGGGTGTGTCTAGTCTTATCTCCAAAAGGCCAGTGTGTCTGCAGGTTTTCAACCAGGTTTTCACACTTGATTCCACCTGTTTAATCTGTTGATCTTGGCTTTCAATTATCTATTGGGTGCTGGCTCCTGCTTGGTTGGAATGAAAATCTGCAGCCCCTTGCGGATACATTTGTATACTCCTGTCCAACAGAGAGAAGTGATTTTGGCAGAGACCTCAGTAGTACAACATTAGTATGTTTTACACCCACCCCACTCATAGCATTATGTCATTTCTATTGACAAAATGCATGTGGTGATTTATTAGAGAACAGCAGGGGAGCAAGTGAATTTCAGGGACTGAACATGGAAGGCATTGGGGAAAAAAAAGTCTCAGTGGTAGTATGTGGGACTGCGCAGTCACGGGAGAAAGGGCTCTGAAATAAAATCAGCTGTCCCTCAGTGCTTGTTGGACAGAGTTAACATAGTGAGGCTGCTGGAGGAGCTGGTCTCCACCACCACAGCAGGATTGGCAAGACTGCTGGTACATTAGGTGACCTGTAGGCCAGGCTGAGCACAACTGACCCGATCTGTGGATTTCTGTCACACTTTACACTTGTCCATTTAAGGTCTACTCACAGTTGGTGAGTCAGTATCAACAACTAATCTGTTTGTGTTTGTTGAATCATGCAATGGGTAATTATGAGGACATTATTCTTATTATCTGGGTGACAAAGACAGGCAACACTTTTGTAGCTGTGTTTTAATAGAAATGGTGTAAATGGTGCATTTAATGATAGGTTTTCCTGGTCTAAAAGACCCAGACTTGACTGATCCATTAATCGATTCCCTTGTTCACTAGGAGAGTGGAAAACTATGCAGGTGTTTTCAGTAGATAAGGTAACATAACTGTTGATAACATAACTGCTAAAATTTCCAAAACTTGTCAAGATTATGCATATTACTTAGCGCTGTGGTTTGTCACACTGGCATTTTAACAACCCATTTGATTGAAGACTGACTGTCTTGTCCCATAGATGCCCCAAGCTGCTTACTGACTCATACATAAACAAAAGATCTATTGTATTTAAGCACTACAGGATTGTCAGAATATGTCTTGTCTTTGATAAAACTGAAGCATAAGAAGGGATCCTCTATTGAAAAGATTTTTAGTCAAACTGTACATCTGGGTGTGATTTACAATCTGTAGTTAGTCTCTAGATAGTCATCGGGAGGTAGTTCAGAATTGTGGCTGAATTATCATGCAAACTATATTGCTTATACAAAAATAAATAAATAAATAAATATAATAATAATAATAATAATAATAATAATAATAGCTTATGATCTCCCAGAACAAACTAGCAAATTTAGTGTAGTAAAAGTAAATATAGGAACCAATAGATATTGTAGTTTGAAAGGGGTTTGAGGTGACTCACAACCTAGTTACATCATTATGGAGAACATTGTGCTCACACACACCAATGCAATTTTTTCCATTTTTGATACTTAACTATATTACAATTTTCAGTATTTGCTGTTACCCAATACTGAATCTATACAGACACTCTTAGTAACCAAGCCGATACTCTGCAAGCTTTGATTGCCAAGTTATGCAAGACATCGGAGGCACATGCTTTAAGACAGTTCAGGTCCAAAAACATAACTCATATTCACAACATAAAATACATCAGCAGACGAGAAATTAATATGATATCGTTATTGATGCGCAATAGTTGTTTCACTTTATTAATTCTTGTTTGGTATACATTTTTTACTTGTACTTTTTATTAATACTGTATTTATAAATTGGACATTATACAATATGGCCATTCTAGATAGATTATCACATGAATTGCATATTGTCTTAACCACTGTAATACAATCTAGTGTCAGTACTTAGATCTCTATGATTTTAGTGCTTTCTCTTTTCACGAAAGTGTGACGTATTTAACCATTTAAAGAAACTGGAATCACCCATAGATCAGTTAAGCAGACTTTTAGATTTAACCTTGCACAGACTCTCTCATGTCTGCTCCCCTACAGGAAACCCGAACCTCCTTGTTGGACTGGTTTAAAATAAGGTAGATTTATTTTTGCAGCTACATGGCGCCTAGATTACTTCACATTTCTGTTATGTGAGCTCTCAACTGAGCATTACTTGTCACAAGATAGCCAAGAATTGTTGACACATTTTGACACAACAGGTCACATGTCAATGGCTCAGGGGCACCACAATCTTTTATGTACATTTCAAAAATGCTTCACAGATAAAGTTTTTTTTTTTTTTTTTTTTTTAAATTAAAGTAACAGCAAGCAAACATATTTCCTGCCCTGCAATGCATACTATACTCATTTTGCTTGACAGTTTCATTGCTTTTCTCTAACATGCCTCCAATTCCAGCGGGTCTAATTTAGGGTCAGAGACTGGTCTAGAACCAGGGAGGCCATAATGTATCAACAAGTCTAGCAAAGTGAATGGCATGTGTTTCAAGCACTGTGAAGGCTGTTTATAAGAACTGTGTGCACATTTTGGCAGGCAAACTATTTTTAAGGGTCCTTAAATTCCTTATTTACACCCCCTTCAATCCAGGTCCTGTGTAGAGTCCAATAACGTATAGTATATTGGCTTTTATCATTTCTGGTGAGTTATGAGAAAGGATAGAGTAGATCTGACTGGGGTAAACATCTAAATCCTACTGTGTAACTGCCTGTCTGAGTGATATAAACCTTCTGTGTTCTCCTCAATTATTCTGACAGGACAAATACTGCTAATAATGAGTCTTCTAGATATTTTGCGACTACTGTTTAACATTTACATATTTTTTTATTTATTCTGATCCCCTCTGTATGCTACTGTGGCAAAGGCATAAGAATACAATTTGATTAATTTGATTAATAGTCAATATTTAATTAACAACATACCATTGGTATTGTAAAACATACAGTACAATCTTAGAAAAAGAGGTTTTCGTCTTCCTAAAACTATTCTACATGGTATCTTTTCTAATAGGTAAAGACTTTCCCTACATTGAACCTGAATGGATTCCTTCAGGTTTGATACTGATTTGACTAAGCGTGCCCACTATGTATATAGATGTAAATATAATGTAACAATATAGGAGGGTAAACATAATTTGATTGTTAAACCTGAATAAAGGAAACGTGTTTAAAAACAGCTTTTTTTAAGAAATGAAGAAAAAGGGTAGCAAAATAATTATTTATATTGCATCAACATAATTATGTATTGCTTTCAACATGACACTATTAACAATGTATTACAAGTAGACCTTTTCTACTGCATGCCATATCAGAATGAATCAAATTTGTATGATGGGAATGGTCTACACACAAATCATATTTATAAAATATGTTTGTGTTGGATGAGGGACACAAAAAGGCAAAAATAAATAAATACATAAATCCTCTCATGCTATTACTAAAAGGAATCTGGACCACTCTCTTCATAAAAATTTAATATTTATGGTATATTACTGGTCTACTCACCTTCTGAAATTATACCCCAGCTATTGAATATTTCATTTGAGAATGACTGAAATATCAAAGAGTTATTGCACAAATCATGTTGGCAGAGCTGCATTCCTCTTCTTCATTCTTTATTCATTCTTGTTTTAGATGTTTAGTAAAGCATTTAAATGTTTGTTTATATTGTTATTTGAAGGGGAAAATGTCAAAGGACTGGAATATGACCACATAGAATTGTGTTTCACAGTTTCTGTACAGGAGTAAACAATGCCACTGCTTTGAACTATTACTACAGAACTGCACAACCACTGCACTTGTTTTAAAAGCTTAATTACTGAGTAAGTCAGGACAGTTGGCTTGGAGACATTTTTCTCTCACGCTGTGCACCTATGAAAGAGGTATGTATAAACAGGTTGTCTGTCTGACATGTTGCTTTCACTCTACTCAGCTAATGAGAGTAATCCAGTTTGTGTGTATGTGTGCGTGTGTGCACGTGTGTGTGTGTGTGTGTGTGTGTGTGTGTGTGTGTGTGTGTGTGTGTGTGTGTGTTTGTGTGTGTGCCCCAAAGGTATGGAAATGCTTGGGCTGCCAGCAGCTCATTATCTTAACGATGTTTTACAACAGGCAGTGAGACATAAATCTATAATCTCACATGTTTAATTGGACTGTCAGTGGGACATTGTGCAATTGATTTGAATAATACATTAAGCAGGAAGACATTCTTGATCCTTTGGAGTCCCATTTCAAACTGGCAACATCCTGCATGATGCAAGTATAAGCTAAATATAGTAATAAAGTGACTTCATATGCCAACAACATAGAGTTAAATGCTTCAAGACATGGCTGACAGCCAGTCTGTTTTCTTGTCTAGATTTAACTTCTGCAAACTGTTGCTCAGGTAAACATTCACATGCCTCACAAGCCAACAACCTCTGATAAATGCATAGTTTAAGGATATAAAGATCCTCTGCGCTTAGAATATGAACTCCTTGTAAGGTGTGAAGCTATATTTAAGTTTTGACGAGTGGATTTTTAAAAAAATCTCGCACAGAGCATGATGTAACATAGTGTTATATGTTATGGAACTTATATTCCACTTATTTTATCTTTCTTTTTTTGTACACCTAATTTTAATTGTTTATTTATTATGGAGATTCTCACCACTAAAAATACTCCACTGTTGAAAGTTTAGATTTGTTCTATATAGTTGCGTATTGGGTGTTTATTTGATTTGTGTGTGTGTGTGTGTCTCTCTCTCTCTCTCTCTCTCTCTCTCTCTCTCTCTCTTTGTGTGTGTGTGTGTGTATGTGTGTGTGGCTACAGGCAGCGTGGTGGTAACCAGGTCTGGTCATCTTGAGGGGCCAGAGCAGCAGAGGAGCAGGCCTCACTCTGAACCCATCCCTCTAAAGAACCGCATGGCAATGTACCAAGCTGCAGTCTCCAAGCAGGACACACCAGGCTTCTCCAATGGAGTACACAAGCTCATACATATGCAAACCTACACAAAACCATAACTGAACAGAAATTGCAATGTTTTGCACAAATTGCCTACATTATTATTGTTGTTGTTGTTGCCTGTGTCCTTGGAAGACACACAAAAAAATATTAGATCTGCCTATGAATACGTTACCTTAGAGTTATAAAAGAATAGTGTTTAATAGCATCTGGTTGAAAAGCTGAAGATATGCAAGAGAGAGAGAAAAGAAATGGAGAAGATGAATTTGGTTATGCATTATAAATTTAATATATAACTTTCACTTTCTTTTAATGTCATAAAGATTGTGTTTTAGATCTCTGTTCATGGCCCAAATCCCTATAAACTTGTGTATAAGTTATTTTTGACAGACCTGCTGTTTTTGCTCTAAAATATTTTGCCTTTTTGGACAAATTCATTTGGCTTTTGCCATGCAAAACACAGAGGGTCTTAAGATAAAGACTTCAGTCCTGATACAGGACATCTAAATTTGTTTTATGGTTGCAGCTGATGGCTTTGTTATGTTTTGAGAGTGGAATGTGATGACAGCTGATTAGTGTGGGTATTTCACACCACTACAGACACCTGGCACTCTCTAGTATTACAATACAGTACTACAAAATTTCTCTGCCTACAAAAGGTCATCTCTGGCCCCTATAGGCCACATCTACCCCAAACCAGGCATCTCTGCCCTCTACAGGCTCCCTCTACCCATTATAGGCTATTTCTGCCCCCTATAGGTCACCTCTACCCCATACAGGCTCCCTTTGCCCACTATAGGCTATCTCTGCCCGCTCTAATCTATCTCTGTCCCCCCTACAGGCCACCTCTACTCCCTGTAAGCCATCTCTGCCCCCTGTAAGTCATCTATGCCCCACACAGGCCCTCTCCACCCCCTACAGGCTACCTCTGCCCCCTATAGACCACCTTTGTCCCCTATAGGCCGCCTTTGCCCCCTACAGGCCACCTTTGTCCCCTGGCCCCTACAGCCCACCTCTGGCCTCTACAGCCCACCTCTGGCCCCGATAGGCCACTTTTTCCCACTATAGCCTATCCTTGCCCCCAATATGGTGCCTCTGCCACATGGGCTGCCTCACAGTTATACTGTGCACATTAGTAGCTTGTGACAGTAAAGAAAGTATGGTGTGACCTACTATTAAAAAAAAAATGTGTGTGTGATTTTCTTTGTATCTCTCTCTCTCTCTCTCTCTCTCTCTCTCTCTCTCTGTCCACTTCACTAGGTCATGAAGGAAGCTGATGTCTGCTCAGTGCCTGGAGGACTGGTCAGTATTCGCAGACAGTTTGAGAGTGAAGAGAAGTCTTCCACTCGCATAGCTAAACAGTTTCACCACACACAACGATCTACGCAGGTAATTTCAAACTAATTTTCTAATAGTCTGCACACAACCACTGTATAGATTACAGAGGATGTCAGCAATGGCCTAAACATTTATTGATTTTATTCCCTACTTCTAATAATAAAATTGCAATACTAAAACAAAACCCATCCCCTAAAAAACAAGTGAACAATGTATCTGGAATACAGTGCTGAGCATGCATTCCACACATACCTTTTTAGTATTAAAAAATGCTAATTGCAAGCATGCAACACCTGTGTGAATGACTAGCAGCAAGAGATAGAAAATGTAAAAGCAGACTCAAGAGACCCAAATCCTGTAAAATCCTAGCCTGCCTATCCAAATTCAAGCCATCCATCCACACCAGTGCTTTCTTCCTGCATTCCCCACTCGCTGCAGTGTCTGACGTGCTGCTCTAGAGAAAAGATAAGGCTGAATACTGAACAAGAGTGGAGGCTTTAAAAGCTGCTTTCACTTCACTTTTTTTTTTACAAATGCAACAATAGGAGCTAAAGTGCTTTGGGAGTTTACGTTGAAATATGCATATCTGCCAGCTTGTCCTGTTTAGTCTCACTCTTTGTGAATTAATGTGAGCCTGAAAACAAATTATACTGTTTATTTATTCACAAGCCAGATCTGTAGGCTGATGGTGACACTCCTGGAATGGAGATTTCATTCACAATGACACTGCAGCATGCTTCTCATTAAAGAAGGGCCATCTCTATTGTTCTTGATGATGCATACTATAAGAACATTATTTAATCTTACTTGAATTGATTATTGACAGAATACGAGTTACTTCTAATGGGACTCATGGGAGAGAAGAATAATGTGTCTGAGATGTGCAGATAATATAAATCGATCAAGACTTTAAAAGATTAAGACTTCCTATAAAATAGAGAGATTTGTTGTTGATGTCAGAACAACTAGAGGTGTTAATTTGATTTGTATATGAACATGTGTTTTACTGCCCAACTTAAACTTAAATCTCATCCCCAAGTGGATATTATTAACCATTTAAGTTACCAATTCTAACTGACTGGTATAGTGTTTGGGAGTTTAGGATGTGTGTATAAACTGGTGCTACGTGGATTGCACTTGGCTGAACACAAAATAATGCACTGAGAAAGGCAAAAAAAAAAAAAGCTCAAATTATGGAGTATAGGCACCTTCTCAATTTGGAAAAGCCATTGTCTACTCCTTAAAGCTATCTATAAATTGCTTAGTAGATTGTTTATGTTAATTAATGAAAAACAGTGTTTCTCTCTCTCTCTCTCTCTGTGTGTGCGTGTCTTTGCAAACATCTTGACCTCACCTGAAACACTGTCTTCCATCACACCCAGGAAATGTCAAACTCATCTGAGCTATCAGTGAGAAGAGGAATTAAAGGAAATGAATCCCAGCAGGATGAAAGGGTACAGATGCACCTCAAGCAGTGCCTCTAATAACTAATCCACACAGGCAGTATAATGAAGCTAAACCGGCAATCACAGCACTCTAATTTACAGTGTTCTCCGCTAATATTGACACCCTTGGTAAATATGAGCAAAGAAGGCTGTGAAAAATTGTCTTTATTGTTTAACCTTTTGACCTTTGTTAAAAAAAAATCACAAAAATACTCCTCTTTCAGGGATATCAAACAATTGCAAACACAACACAGGTTTATCGCCAACCCCACATGTTTTGTTAAATATAGGTGTGCAACAATTATTGGCACCATGTGAATTCATATGAGAAAAATATATTTGAAGCATCTTACCATTGATTTTTTTTAGTACACCTGGGTGATTAGGAACACATAGGCCAAATTCCCTTAGTCATTCATCACAGTGGGTAAGACCAAGGAATATAGCTGTGATGTGCAGAAAATGGTTGTTGAGCTTCACAAAATGGGAAGTGGCTATAAGAAAATAGCACAAGCATTGAACATCTCCAACATCAGGGCAATAATTAAGAAGATCCAGTCAACTGGAAATGTTAAGGAACAACCTGGAATAGGACATGTATTGTCTCAACAAACTGTGAAGAGGATGGTTCGAATGGGCAAAAAATCTCCAAGGATCCCAACTGGAGAATTGCAGAACTTAGTTGTGTCTTATGGCTGTTTTTCTGCCAGCTGACCTGGATATTTTGTTCGGATACATGGCATCATGAACTATGAGATATCAACAGATATTAAATGAAAATCTCACTGCCTCTGACAGAAAGCTTAAAATGGGCTGTGGTTGGATTTTCCAGCAAGACAATGATCCAAAACATACATCAAAATCAACACAAAAATGGTTTACTGACCACAAAATCAAGGTCCTGCCATCGCAATCCCAGGCCCATGACTTGAAACCCTTAGAAAACCTGGTGGGTGAACTGGAGAGATGAGTCCACCAGCATGGACCTCGAAATTTGAAGGATCTGAAGAGATTCTGTATGGAGGAATGATCTCAGATCCCTTGCCATGTATTCTCCAACCTCATCAGGCATTATAGGAGAAGACTCAGAGCTGTTATCTTGGCAAAGGGAGGTAGCATAAAGTATTGAATAAAAGGGTGCCAATAATTGTTGCACACCTTTATTTAACAAATATATTTAATTAGGATAAACATGTAGGCTCCAGGTTCCCCATGACCCTGAAAAGGAGTAAGCGGTAGAAGATGGATGGATGGAAGGGTAAACATGTATTTTGTTTGCAATTGTTTGATATCCATGAGAGTGAATTTGTTAAACAAAAGATCAAAAGATTTTTCACAGCCTTCTTTGCACATATTTACCAAGGGTGCCAATATTAGTGGAGGGCTCTGTACTGTACATCTCCATCGACCTTTAAAGAGAACTGTATTATCATTTATGCTTTGCCTGTTTGCTACTCCATTGTGACACATGAAAGAGATACCAAATGTTGTAGATGGTAGTTGTAGATGTAATGTTGTAGATGCTGTAGATGTAGATGGTAGCTACATGAGCCTAAACAACACAACTTTATTGCCCTTGGCTCCTACCACTTAAATAAAACAAGGCTTGTTGTAATTTTGTAGTAGAAAGATGTAATTTGTAATGGCAATAATACAACCAATACTTTAATAGGTACCGAAATTGCAGTAGGATAGTCAATGAAACACTGATTATGGGTTTTGAGGCTGAATGTGGTTTATATTTTAGCACTTAATCTGGGTTATATTTATTAAATATTTTTGAACAGGTTTCACATCAGACTGTTCACCAGGAAGTGGCCTCTAGTGATGAAAACCATCATGGTGAGAATGGTGAGAATTTATTGCACTGATCTTTAGCTTTACATTTTTTATACAGTATTCTAAATTTTGAAGCATTTATTTGTTTTATTTTAATATACTCCTGCACTCAGAACCATGATT
This sequence comes from Prietella phreatophila, assembly GCA_025728095.1. NCBI lineage: Eukaryota > Metazoa > Chordata > Actinopteri > Siluriformes > Ictaluridae > Prietella > Prietella phreatophila. The sequence continues at coordinate 21,258,121 of JAOUWY010000075.1, forward strand.
TTAAATGGTTATCTCCTTTTAGATGCCTTTTCTCTCTCATTCCCTCCCCCCCCTCTCCCCCTCTCCCTCTCTTTCCCTCTCCATATATACATATATAATGTGTGTGTGTGTGTGTGTGTGTGTGTGTATACAGGAAAGGAAAAGTACAGGAAAGAGCAGTAAACAGTAGTCAATGAAACAAAGTCAATATTTGGTGTGACAAAAAAAAAGTAGTCTCTGGCCCTTTTATAAGGACATTAGCTGTTAGGTTTTATTGAGCATGTTGCAGAACCAACCACAGTTCTTCTGGAGACTTTGACTTTCGCACTTGCTTCTTATTTTTGCAGAAAAACCCAGCAGCGTTCAGTATGGTTTTTGTCTGAAAGTGTCTCTTACATAATATACTGCTTTCTTTAATGACACACAAACATTTTTCTGTAACATTTTGTGCTGGAAAAATAATGTTTTGGAATCTAAAATATTTTTTGTACTGACTTCATAATATAGAAGTCATCAAAAAAAATCTAGGACAAAGTTTGCACTACAAAAATAGGGTGCCTAAATCTTTTGGACAATACTGTATATACAGTACCAGTCAAAAGTTTGGAGACACTTGACTGATATGTTTCTCATGATCTTAAAAACCTTTTGATCTGAAGGTGTATGATTAAATGTTTGAAATCGGTGTTGTAGATTAAAAAAAAAAATTGTGCCAACATATTCATTTCTTTCATTAGAAAGGTAACATTTCCTAGGTGC
>JAOUWY010000075.1:21280229-21311622 GCA_025728095.1 Prietella phreatophila
GGACTGGCACCCTGTCCAGGGTGTACCCCGCCTTGTGCTCGATGTCTCCTGGGGTAGGCTCCAGGTTCCCTGTGACCCTGAAGAAGGAATAAGCAGAAGAAAATAGATGGATGGATTATTAAACTGTGATATTGGATTGGTATCCAAATAATATTTCTTAAGCAGAATAATGTGTAAAATTCTTCTTGCTGTCTCTTAAATAAAGTACATTTGCATGACACTTTTTTCAGATCCTGACAAAACTCAAGGGTTGTTAAAAACAATAAAGGTCATTGAAAGCTGCTAAAATGCTGAACTAACGTTAGCAACATGTTACCTTCTGACGGTACTATGATGGCAAGTAGTGGTGTTCTTTACATGCACTTAAATTTAGATAGTAGAATGCATGTAGTGTGCGTATTTTTGAGTATTAATGCTTACAGAGCTCACTTTTCTGATGTGTTTCAATGGAAAAAACTCTGATGTAGCCTTCAAACTAACTGAAATGTCTTATTTTGCAACCAGGTGAAGCCAAGTCAAGTGGGTTTTTGTCATTCCTCTAAGTAACTTGTGTACATTGGTACGAAATGACATTTCTTCAGGACCATGGTGCAACACAGAACAGTATGCAAGAATACATTAAGTGAAATTACACAACAGTGTGAGACAAGTGCAAAACGATAAATACACAGAGCAAAACTGTAAATACACAGTTGTCAGTATCTTCAAGATTAGTAAATACTTTTAAAAGTAATGTGATAGTTTTCGATTTTAAATCAACGTTCGTGGTGGTGGTGGAAAGGAAGTAACAGAGCTTGTTCTTTTTTGTGTAACATCTCCATGCTGCTGCACTAGTGTGTGTCCTGGAATACCCAGCATGAAATTTTTAAGCTTCGACAGGGAAATATGCCAGACAGATGTTTGGTCTCTGATGTGCCAGATGGTGGATGGCATTTTTATTTGGATTTTTTTCTGGATGTAGATAAGGTAAATTTGCAGGCAAATATGTGAACAGTGCTTGTATTGCCACACAAATGTCAAGTATAAGTTCAGCCTAAGAAGGGCACAAATTAAAGTGGTGAAGGAAGCATGGTGTTTGGGAGTGGGAGGTCTCCAATTCCCTCCATGTACATAAGTACACAGCTCCTTGTTTACAGCAGTGTCGAGAAGTATGCACTGCTAGTCAGCAACGTGGATCGCAGGCAGTCCGTACAGCATCTTGTGGAGATTTTTGTGATTGCGGCCAAAAATCTTTGATTTTGCTGTGGCTTTTCTCAAAATTTGCGATGCAGTGTGTATTGTTGTATAAAGGTTTTTGCGCTTTTTTTTTCTGGAAAACTACTTGAATTTGCGACATTGCAACTGCACGAAATTTTTACATGGTCTTTCGCAGTGATGCATGTTGGGTAAATGAGACCTTTAGCTGTACTCATGTCAGCTAAACATGAATTGAAGAAGGCTTTGGTTGAATGTTGTGATGACGTAACCTGATGTGTCTTGGCCCAAATCTGCGGTAATTAAAAAAAATTGCAAACTCCTCCGAATATTGCAGTGTTTCCTTGATGTTCATTTCTGCGATTGCAAAATAGCAAAGTCCTGGACGGTCTGTCCAGGTTGAACAACCATGGAATGATTGAAACATCCAAGTAACTGTGATAATTATGCAACAAGACAACAACAAAGCACACACCAACAGCTGTCTTTTCAGTCATAAAAAAAACAAACAAAAAACATTTAGTTTTTTCAACATAGTAAACAGTACAAATTATACTAAAAATTTGACAAGAATGAAACCTCAAACTATAGATGATATTGATCAAAACATGTGTGATGAAATTTAATAACAGCTGGCAGTGGAAAACGCATCTATTAAGCTAAAGATTAAAGCTATGTCTGGTTTGGTTTTCTATGTGCGCATCGTCCATTTAGAAAGTCACTCACATCAGCCTTCACTACCTGTGTAAAACAGGCTATGTCCAGTATTCCAACTTTATTATCATCTGGCTATTACACTGCATTTCACTGAATTTTCCACTCTGGTCAAGCAGTATCATATATTTAAGAAAATGTACTCCGGATGGGGTTTGGGCATGGGATGGGGTGAATAAGTGGACAAATTTGGAATCTGAGCTTGATGGGACATCGGAATAAAACAGCGAAATCTACTCATATTTCTAAAACTAGACTAAACAACCTCAAAATGAACTTGCATTTCATTTACATTATATCATATTTATAAATGTTTTAGTTGTACAGGTTTCTTTTTACTAAACACTGAAGGCATTTGGGTTTGAGATCAAAAGATGACTGAGATGATTGATCAGAATTTCTGCTTTCATTTCCTGAAATTTACATCTGGATGTGTTTAACTTCGTATTATATCTTTGGTGGCAGACCACCCAATAATTGAGCAAATGTATTGGAACAGAGTCTTAAATGAAATGTTTGGCTGCATATATCTTGCTTGCCGGTTGCCAGGCTTGTACTGCAGTTTCATTCATTTTCAGGGGTTTCTCCCTTCAGTCTTCATTTCAGGAGATGAAATGCATGCTCATTTAGGTTAAGGTCTGGTGATTGACTTGGCCAGTCTAAAGCTTTCCACTTTTTTCCCCCTGATGAAGTCCTTTGTTGTGTTGGCAGTGTGTTTTTGGTTATTGTCTTGCGGCATGATGAAGTTCCTCTGAATTATTTAGGATCCATTTCTCTGTAAATTGGTAGACATTTTTTCCTGTAGACTTCTGAATTCATTCTGCTGTTACCATTAAGTTACATCATCAATTAAGATTAGTGAGCAATCATGCAAACCCAAGCCATGACACTACCTCCAGTGTGCTAGACCGATGAGCTCTGGATCAAGAACAGATCCTTTCTTTCACCACAGGTTTTCTGTTTTTCATGTTGGTTTATCCTTATGAACAAAATTGCAGTCTTTATTGGCAAAACCCAGTTCTCAACCCAAGTGTAGACATTCTGTGCTATTAATTTCCAGTTGCCCAGGTGTGCCCACTTAGATTGATTTTAAATCATACATACATACATTCATACATACATACACCTGGGCAACAAGAAAGTTGTCAGTGACATGGTCCAGTATTTGTGAGCAATTGAAAAATGGGTAGGTTCAAACAAAAGTTGCAATGTTCTAAGTTGTTTAACACATGTAGATATAAATATCTATGATCTCATATTAATCTTTTGATCTCAGACCCAAATGTCTTCAGTGTATAGCAAATACAGAAGAATTGGCTTTCCTTGTATTGGTGCTCTAGTTCATTTCACAAAGAATTTTCTCACCATTTTATGCACAACAAGATGTTTTTCTTAAATTGTCTGCCAAATGCTTTGTTGCTCTTGGCACTGGGTTAATAGGAATGTGGCATTTCTTTTAAAATAGGCTTTTTGGGTCATTCTGAAGTTTTTAAAGGCACAAGATGTATTCTTTGGATTAACGTATTTACTTATTCCATTATTGTTAAAGGCATGTTCATTTATTTTTAAAAAGTAAATTAATAGTATTGATTTCTCACATCACGTTTGTAATGGCTGATTAAATATTTATCCCCACAGATTGGTTCGTTTTATTTTTTAAAGAGTATTGTACCATGATGGGCAAACATTACTAAAGCAAATACATCACCGATCACTGCATTTGTCTTGTTTTAGAGTAACAAAGTGGAATATTAGCGAGGTTGTATAGTCAGATGTGGTAAATAACGCTGTCTCACAGAGCTGCGGAATTTCATCGTTTCTACGATGCACTGCAAAGCTGACATGAACGATTGTGCATCGATACATTAAAAAAAAAAAGAATTGTTTAAAAAATCTTTTTAATGAAATATTATGATATTTAAACTTGATTACTGCGTTATTAGAAAAAGTAATTGGATTAAGGTAATTAATTACACCTAACTCTGTTGATTATACAGTGCACCACAAAAAAGGGTCTTGTTTTTACACATTATGCTGTTAAGTAACTTGAAAAATAGACAGGTTGTCATGTACTGTAATTTGAAATGATTTTGTGTTTGAAACAACTGTTTAATAAAGGCTGAAAGAGAGTTTCAAGTGTGCGTATTATTAATTAAAGAATTGGAGTACAATATGCATCGTGGTGCATAGAGAATCGTTTATAATCGAATCATTACCCTCTGAATCGTAATCAAATTGAATCGTGTGGCAGATGAAGATTCACACCTCTACTGTTACGTTTATTAACTTACAGGTTTGATAGTTATTTATGCTGTATTAATTTTTATTCCAGTGTAACATATAAAAAAATGTTGCTTCCTGTCTGTTGATTTGGTTAGGTTTGTACGTGGAAACAAACTTTCCTTCCATGTCCAACAAACATTTAAGCTGATTAGCCATCAGAAAATTGTAATCCACCTCTCTCTCTATGATCCTGCCACATGTTGGTTTCAATTACACTTTCAGCTAGATGCTCAACTACCAACTGCTGTCACAGTGCCAGACTCTTATCTCTCTCATATGTTTGATATTAAAATTTTCATCATAAAACTCTGTTCATGGCTCAATTTCTTAAATTAATGTAATGTCAAAAACATTTTTAAGCATATTTATCTTATACAGATTATGTTCAAGAATTTTTTTAAGTCTTGCATAATATCTCAAACTATATTATGATATCATATTGCTCAGCTTTAAGAACTTGTAGAGCTGTGGTTCTGGACACAATGACATATGAAGGGAAACATAAACTTCAAACACTGGTCAAGAGGGAGAACTGGAGAGTGATTTTATACTTTTCAGTGCCATCTCTGAGTGTTACCTTACAGCTGCTTTCTTACTTGCTGAGCTTGAAGATAAGTGTCCTTAAGGTTTGATACAGAATGCTTTTAGTGGTTTTTATTTTTATCTCCTTTCCCTTTCACAAAGCAGAATTTTGTGTAATTGTGAGAAGTGAGGGCATGCTTTCTCTCACTTTCGCACAGGCGTCTTTGAAATCTGTTATCTGATTCATTTGAATCTGCTTTTATTACCTACAGAGTTTAAAAGCTTTTTCTTGGCATAGGCAGGATGTTTCTTTTTTTTTTTCTTTTCTTTTTTTTTCTTCCCCGCCTAGGGAGATTGGCAAGACTGCTCCGAGAGGGAAACCCTTGAGCTATCTCTGCAGGTCTCAGGTGTTTTATGGAGCTTGGCTGTTCTGGACAGCATCACCACCTTGGTATTTAGTAGACCGTGATGCTCTGGGATTCTTTTGATTTTAAGTTACCAATTTCAGTTCTACATTTCTTATTTCTAAGATGAACTAATGTAATTGCTGTTTGTATACATTATATAATCATTCATAGCCACGACAGGATGTGTGTGTGTGTGTGTGTGTGTGTGTGTGTGTGTGTGTGTTTGTGTTTCAGTCACACAGATCCTCACGCGCACACACTTGTATGCAGGTACAGTGGATATAAAAAGTCTACACACCCGTGTAAAAAAATGTCAGGTTGTGATGTAAAAAAATAAATAATTAAACCAATATAAATCATGTCAAACTTTTCTACCTTTTAATTCTGAAATTTTAACCTATTAATTAAAGTGAAAACATTCATCATTTTAGGGGAATTTTTCATAAAAATGTACAGTAACGTGGTTGCATGAGTGTGCACTAATTTAGTGCATTCATATTTTAGCTAAATATTAGTTTACAGTTTCTAATATTAGTTTACAGTTGTTGAAGCACCTTTTATCACAGCATTCAGTCTTTTTGAGTAAAAGTCAATCAGTGTGGCACATCTTGACTTAGCAATATTTAGCCATTCTTCCTTGCAAAAGCGTACCAACTCTGTCAGATCGGCTGGGTATCTCCTTTGCACAGCCCTCTTCAGGTCACCCCACAGATTTTTGATTGGATTTATGTCTGGACTCTGGCTGGGCCATTCCAAAACCTTGAACATGTTTTGGTGAAGCCATTCCTTTGTTGAGTTTGCTTTGGGTTGTTGTCATGTTGAAGGGTGAAATTCCTCTTCATCTTTGTTACGGAACGTAGACAGGAGGCGGATGCCGGTGCAGGTCAGTCTTTATTAATAATAAACTGAAACAGACGCGGTCTTAATGGGGAAATTGGCAACGGGACATGCAGCACACTAGTCATGAACATAAGTAACTAGACCGCTATAGACGTGTCTACGTAACAACAAACATACAGCAGTCCTACAAATAATCACGAGCCAAGTGCTCGGTAACTCAGGCCTTTAAATAACACAGGACATCAACTTGGAATTATCTGCACCTGTTAAGCATCAGCGCTAACGCGCACGCTAACCCGGAAGTGCGCGAATCAAAACAGAGTCCATTCTCTTCAACTGAAGCGCCACAATGACCTCCCTCGGCTGTGGTGTGACAATCTTAAGTGTTTTAGCAGAAGCCTTAAGGGCTTGCACCAGAAATGACTGGTATTTGGAGCTATTCATTATTCCCTCCATCCTGATTAAAGCCCCAGTTCCAGCTGGAAAAAAAAAAAATGCCCAAAAATATGATGCTTCCACCATGCTTCACCATAGGGTGATCTTTTGGTGGTGTTTTGTGGTGTGGTGTGTTGTTTTTTTTTAAATTTAAATTATTTATTTCTTTTCATTCGTGCCAAATATGTTTTAGTATTATGGCCAAAATGTTAAACTTTGGTCTCATCAGATCATAACACATTATTCCACATGGCATTGGGAGATTGGACGTATTTCTAATTTAATTTTTGGTTAAAAAAGGCTTCCGTCTTGCGACCCTACCTTATAACCCAGATATGTAAAGAATTCAGAAGACTGTCATCAAATGTAGGGAGAAAGCAGTACTTACCAGAAATTGCTGCAATTCTTTTAATGTTGCTGTACAGTAGGTGTCTTAGGAGCCTCCTTGACCAGTTATCTCCTGGTCTTCTGATCAATTTTAAAGGGACATCCTGTACTTAGTAGTGTCACTGTCATTCCATATTTCCTCCACATGTTGATTATTGTCTTTAGTGTTCCATGGTATATCCAATGCCTTGGGAAAAAAAAAACTTTTGTGACCCTCTCCTGATTGATTAACCCTCTCTTCTCACTATACAACAATGAGATCCCGTACCTGCTGTATAGGCTCTTTGAGGCCCATGGCTTTTCTAGTTGGCTGTTACCAAGAAGAAGTCAGAAAAGGCCTGTAGGAACAGCTGTAATTTATTTGGAAGTAATCGGTCACTTTAACTGATGGCAGATGTATACTAATGAGTATTTAACATGGGTTTGAATGGTATTGGTAGATTCTGAACACTCCCACATTATAAACGGGTGTGCAAAAAAACATTTGAGTGTTTGTCACCTGTATTTTGCAATTTTATCAATAAAGGGAAAAAAATTTCTGACATGATTTTGACGTTTTAATTTTTTACATCACACTAACCTGGGTGTGTAGACTTTTTATATCCATTCTAGGAGGGGGTATGTTTCATTGTTTTAACTATATTCCTCAGCCTGGCTTCTTGGTATTTACATATTTATTTAGAAAAGCTTAATCTTTGGGTGGGGGGGCACTTTATGTTAGACTCTTGGGTTTAAAAGTCTTTATCTGGGTTAAATGTGCTCATTACGTTTGTTAGTCCAGCATTCTGTATTTATGTGGGAGAACTCCTTGTGAGTGTTAAACAAAGGGCAGGAGATAATGATCATCATTCTGACGTTTAAAGTCCGGCCCTAATTATGTGTAAGTCGAACCGAAGCTACAGAGAATGTTGGTGTCCCAGTCCAATCCCGTACCCGTTGACGTGTTGGTCTTTAATAGTACATTGTACATGTATTTTCTATCATAAAATGAGTGTTTGTATCAGGAGCACAGATAATCTTCTATCTAAGCTTTGGTGGCTTTTTGTGCTCCACTCTAGGCAGGCAGGTAAATTTCTGGATTGAAGGCAATAATTGTGTTTTATTGAAAGGCTTTTTTTTCCATTCACTGAGCTCACTGGCACGACCATTGTGGAGTTCAGTGTTCTACACATCCTGGTGAAGTGATTCAGAGAACGGTGGCTAGTGTAATTGCATCTGAGAAATACAGCTGCTCTTATCTTTCACGTACCCACACTAAAATCCGCTGTGGATCTGAATGTGTGTAAGCCTTGTTACTATGCCAGTACCACACTCAAATCATGATTTTTCTTCTCTTTCAGCGCTCACTAAGCAAAGCTTGGTATGCAAAGGATTACATGGCCATTTATGTAACTTAATATTCAGTCGAGCAATTCAGATTAAGTGCCTAGACTGCTGAAAGCCATGTCGGTAGCATTGCACACCTGGGATAACCAGCATGTGCTCTTACCTTGCTGAACAACACGTAAACACAAATACAGGATGCCTTAGCTGTAACGGTGGCCATGACAACCGCACCACTGCGGTAGTAGTTTGCCACCACGGTGGTGGAGTGCCACTTGCGGTAGTGTCTCATCACACGGCACGTTAATGTTTCTGCTTGAGTTGGCACTATAACAAGTACAAAGTACAATGTTTTGTATACACGTGTAATAATAATAATAATAGTTGCAACATTAATTTGTATTTATAGCCTACCATATAACAGGAGATTTATTTTATATTTATACACAAATTATGTAATGGTAAATGTGCACTTATATAGCGCTTTTATCCAAAGCGCTTTACACTGTGTCTCATACACCCATTCATACACACACTCGCACACCAATGGTAGCAGAGCTGCCATGCAAGGCGCTAACTTGCCATCGGGAGCAACTTGGGGTTCAGTGTCTAGTCAAGGACACTTTGGCATGTGGAGTCACCCGGGCCAGGATTCGAACCCCCAACCCTACGATTAGTGGACAACCTGCTTCGCCACAGCCGCCACCTGTAATCATAATCAAACATGTAATCATAATCAAACGCCTTATATGGTGTTGTCTGATAGTTTGGCATGGGTTTGTTTGAGCGTGACAAAATGAAATCAGGTGAATTCTGCTATTTCACTTCGGGTTCTGCTGCTGCGATGGATTTTGTTGCGGAAACCAAATGTTACATCGACAATCTGGGAACATTTTTGATCCGTGCCTAATGAGAGAAATGAACCAATCAATTTGAATGAAGACATATGTTGACTTTGTGGGGGGGGAATGTGTTAAACAAGCAAAGAGTACAAATCTCAGGAGCCATCTCCAGCTGTGGGTTGTTGTTTATTAAAATATTTTTTTAAATTTAATATTTAGATTTTTTTTTTTTAGATATTTATATGGTATTTTTTGTTTTATAGTGGTATACTAAACTTGTCTTGTGGTATGCTAAACGTGCAACTGTGTTTTCTTCTGCAGGTCAACCACAATACTGTATCCCACAGCACCAAGGCTGTATTGAGTTGTTTCACTGACAGAAGTGCTAAACAATAATTTTATTTAATTTAAGCCTATAAAATTATTATATTGTCCATCCATCCATCTTATATTATATTATATAGTGATGTAAATTTCAAAGCTGCCAACATCACAGCCCTAGCTGCAACATCAAGAGGTTAGCCTAATGCTGAAGCTTCAGTTTTGTTGTTTACAGCTTGATGCTCTCTGAACTGTAACGGTGGATAACAAGAAGCCTAAGGTTTCAAGATTTTATTTTATGGAGTGGAGAAAGTATACATCCTACATGATGTATCTGATCTTCTGTGTATGAAAGTTAATGTTTGTCTGTATTACATACCTGCCATCACTCACCTTTCTGGTGATTAAAATCTTTAAGTTGCAGTAGAAGTAACATAAATTTCGATACAGATGCCTTTTATGTGCTTGGTTATAGCTTTCATCTTCACTCCTGGCGCCATCAACTTAGTGGTGGTATGACTTCTGGCTGCCTGTCATAAAACTGTGTGTGTTTGGGGGACAGGTTTTTATATCTTGGTGGAGACCAAATGTCTGTAGAAGGATACGAATATTTGACAGTTTTGACTTTGTGGGGACATGTGACTGGTCCACCCAAGGAAACCTTCAACTTTTATTAAGGAAAAACAAAACAAAACGTAAAATGGCTAAAATGTTTCCTTTTGGGCGGGCACCCTGTCCACGGTGTACCCCGCCTTGTGCCCGATGACTCCTGTGATGGGCTCCAGGTTCCCCACAACCCTGAAGAAGGAATAAGCTGTAGAAGATGGATGGATGTTTCCTTTTGGTTACTGTTCTTAAGGTCAGAGTTAGATGTAGGTGTAGGCTTAGCATTAATTGCTACATTAATATTAGGTGAAGGTCCTCACAAAGATAGTAAGACAAACGGTGTGTGTGTGTGTGTGTGTGAGCGAGAGAGAGCGAGAGATTGACTTGCACACAGATGGAATCAACCATACAGCGACTATTCCTGCATGAAACAAATACACAGAGAAGCGGCCTACAGAGCTCTAGGCACAGCAGTGTTGAGAAACGTTGGCATCCTGCCTGTTCATGTGGACTTGCTGTTAAATATTACAACTGTGTGGCATGTATCCCTTCGAGCTTATGGAAAGAGCTTATCTAAAACCATTCTTCAGAGAGCCAAGAACAAAGCTGTGAGTCTGTGTCATTGTAGTGCATCAGGCAAATAATTCTGCCTCTGATCAAAACCTGAATATTGCTGCAGGTGGAAGCAGGTTGCCAGACCAAAGTCTTTCTTCTGTCAATGGTTTACTGGCTTGATGCATTAAGTGTGATGAGGGACTTATTTTTCCTATATGTGATGTGAATGGTTGAAACACGGCCACGCACCTTGCCTTTGATGCATCAAACGCACAATAAAAATGCAATCGTGCTTAAAAACACAAGTTGTATAAATAACATTGAAGCACTGACCTCATAATCCTGTCATAACAGAATAGTTTATTTAATCAAAGAAAACATATTGAATTATTATCCCTGTTCTTACATTGGTTCAGAGCTTAAGGTTGTCAATCCTAACATATTGCAAAAGGCCTTTTCATATGATCGCTTTCTAAATCAATTTTGTGTTATGTTGGTAATGTTGTTTTCCTAGAGGTTTAACACTGTGTGTGGAAAAATAACTGTATTTCTGATAGCAAGCGTCTCATCCTTTAGTCTGAGCCCAAACCTCAGACATGGTGAACAGATCTTGGATAGATAAACTGCATAAAAATGTTTTTTATTTATCATGCATGAAGGAATGAGAAATTAATACAGGGGATGGGCAGCTCAGTAAATTATAGCCTTTGTGAGCTATATTTCATTCTGGTTTTGTGAGTTTCATTATTTATTGCGCAGTTGGCCAGAATTCTGTTATTCGAGCAAACTGTGATCCGACATAATTTAACACAAGTTGGAGTGACATGATCTAGAACATAACCAGTGCAATTGGTCCTAAATCTATGTAGACACCTCAAATATCTAAACACATGCTGTGTACTTCTTACAGATGCTCCTACAAGGTATTTGTGTTTTTAAGGTATGCTTTTACTTTCATTCTTGTTTGGAGCGTCACTTCCTGTTAAGCCTCTTCAAATATGTGAATTGTGATTTGACTGCAAATTAATGTCAAATCAGAGCCTTCCCTACTATTAAAAACCCATGTATTCTGACTGTGACTGTATTAAGCACACTGACCGCTAGATTATGAATGCAAGCTGAAATCTTACGAGCCTTACAACTGTGGTATGATTTGGGTGAAATTCTAAATATACCTGTTCTACAACATGAAGCCGTGGCTCTCATGCAGAAGAAATAAAAAATACTGATTGAAAGAAAAACCAGCTATTTAGATCAATGAAATAGTAGCTATTTAGCTCAATGTTTTCCATTTCTGTTAAAGAGGAAAGTGAGCTGTGTGTAGCTCCTCACTAATTATTCAAGCACAATGTCTGTTATAAATACTGTGAGAGAGCTGGAAGAAGTGTCCGTTGTTTTGCCTCGTATCATTGGCAAACAAAAACTGATATTTATCTGAATATCTATCAAGTGCATTGTGCTGCTTGAAAATGCATCGCTGGTGGTTTACATTGAGTAGCTAAATGTGCGGTAGGATCCGTTATATGCTCATGAAAGGTGAACATGGGAAAAATAGTGATTTAACACATCAGTGATCAGTTCATGTTACTGTTTTATAAGCAGCAGTACTCTATTCTAGGGGACTGTCATCATGGTAGCTGATGGTTGATCATGGTCATGTGCTCTGCTGTAGAGATACAGTACAGAAAATATGATCAAGCTAATATTCGCAACTTCTCTGACAGACGAGCTGCCAACTTGTTTACAATTGGAAATTAGCTAGCAACTAAACTCATGAGGTGATTAGTAAGCACTGATAGAATGTTTTACCAGGAAAAAAGATTTACACCAATCATCTTGTTCAAAAGTTTACATCCTCCTGGCTCTTAATGTTGCCTTCTTGAGAATCAGTGAATGTTTGCACCTTTTTTAATAGTTGTGAACGAGTCCCTTAATTGTCCTAAGTGTGAAAAGATTGATCTCAAAATGATATAGCTATTGAATTATGTAAAGTGAGCGTAATCAAGTCACATGGTATTGATGTAACCCAATTACTTTATGAAATCTTCTGGAGATGTTGGCACTGATAGGTACTATAACTATGATATTGAATTAACATGATTAAAATGTGTGTAGTAGAAGCCGTAAAGTGTAGTTGCAGAATTCTGGAAACCTTGGTTTGATCCTCAGCTCAGGTGAGAGTGCAGAGTTTGATTTTATTCAGGCCATTGAAAATACATGATCAAATCACGTTGGATGTACGAAAACAAATTGTTAATGTAACTCAATTCAATGACTTGGCACTGATGTATGCATTTGAATTAAGTAAATTCAACTAGCTTTTATTTCAGTGCAGGGCAGTACTAAGTAAAAAAAAAAAAAACAATGCAATTTTTATGGTCACTTAAAAAAATACTATTATTTTTATAATTATTAATATTTTGCTGATTCTGCAAGGTTTATGTAAACTTATGAACTCAACTGTATTTCTCATATTGTAACCTCAAACTAAATCAATAGCAGCAATTGGACATACAGTATGTGATCATTATAAGACTATATTACTAATACTACTTTACGTGAATATTAAACATTTACTTGTTCTAGACAGCCTTAAATAATATCAATGAACAGATAAAAATAAATGTATAGTTGTCATCACTGAAGTCCATGTCAAACTGTTAGACATATTCTGGTGTTTCTGCTATTTACACACCATTCAGTCATTTCATTGGACAGCACAGTGCCCTTTATAGCTTACAGCTTACCCTTCTCCACATATTGGAGAAGGGTGGGCAACCTTTGTCAGTCTGTCCACTTGGATGGTGTGAGGCATTCTTCATATAAAGGCTTTGAGAGTAAGGTAAATTCATTGAAACAGAATTTTTTTGAATTTCTTCAAGTTCATGTTTTTTTCACAGCATATCTATGCAGGAAAAAAAACCAAACGAATGAGAATGAGGGTGTTAATTTTTAAATAAAATATATTTGCCTAGGTTTGGTGAGTAATTACACTTTAGACGCATACATGTAACAAAATATAGCCTATTTCTAATAGTATTAGCAAACCAAACAGGTGTGTCTGCAATACCCAAGTGTTCACACAGTTAATAACTATGTACTTTTATCAGTATTGATATTGCTTATATTATTTAAAAGGCTGGTTTTATGTGCTGCAGTCAGTTCACCACATTCAGCTCTTTTTTTCTAATCATTTACTATAAATACATGAGTAAAATAAGACATTTACTAGCATTGATTAAGGTCAAAATAGCACTGTAGCACTGTGGAACACGCCAGTAGAAAGGCTGCAAATGAAATGACCCTAAAGTGATCCGAATTCTGCCTGCTTCTCGAGCGCTGGTTTTATTTTATTCACTTATTGGCTGTTTCCCGTGCTCCAATATCTCATCAGAGGGGAACAGCACAATCAATGTTCTTGGAGATGCATGAGGCAGACTGTTACGAGACGGAAAACAAATTTCTTGCCAGGTTCGGTCTTCATAACTGACACTTTGCCGCTCTGATATTGAGCACTGCAATTTATTAGTGGCAAGAGCCAGAGCACTCTTAGTATAAATGCAACATCTCACAGAGTCCTGAAACCATCCAGGGAATGTTCTTAAGGAGAATTAGCAATTGCATCAAACTCTAGAGAATACACCCAAAGAATGAGTTTTCTTGTCATTGTGTGCTAATAGGCTGCTCTTGTGGGAAGCCAGATTTATTTGCAGTGGAGTCTAAAAGTAGATCAGACCATAGTTTTAAAGACTGGACAATTTACAGGCATCAGGCAAAGCACAAGGTAATGGAACCATTTCAAAGAAAGGAATTATTAAAAGTTTGATATTGATTATGCCTGTAGATAATCTTCTATATTTATCTACAGGAATGAGAATAAATATTTTTAGTACGTTAACATTAATGCAACATACACTGCATTTATTACAGATCCATATTCTGGTTCACATTGAACTTGTGTGAGGAAACAATGTACAGCAAGTGTTATACAACAATTAGTGCTGGTCCACTATTTTGGTAGGTCGAGCGGCATTCCACAAGTGCTTATATTTACTATAAACACAGTGGGATGCTTTGCTGTGTGTAACTCCACTCATCTGTTTTCGCCATGTAAAATTCCACTTCCTAGTTCAAAATCGTTATTACAGTAGTATTATTGACATCATCAGCACATATGGCAAATGATTCTTTTTAGGAATAGAACTTTTGACTTGAAATATGAAAGCTCATCAGATGAAGATGAAAAGGAAGAAAGGACGCCAATTTTACTGGAAGCACCTTTAACGGGAATGTACAAATCGATTTGAGATAGCTAGTTGATGTCATAAGTTGAATGTGGGTTCTTCATGATCCATTTCCTCAAGCAGTGCAAAAATAAACAGAAAATTTGGCCATATTGTGTTTGAAATGTCACTTGCTCGATATTAGTTTTTTGTTGATAGAACTGTTGTATATCTCAGTCACAATCATGTTATACTGAATATAGTCAGGGGTGCTGTATCGAGGGATTAGGGTGATTCTAAGGTCCCTGGTCACACAGGGGGCCCAGCAGAACCCCATACTGTCCTGCATGATTTTGGTGTTTAAATTGGCCTCTGTGCACAATAATCTGTTAGGAAGCACACTATAATGAATGCCTTCAGACTGTGCCAGTGAATGTGTGTGTTTATTATGGCTTATTCAGAAACGTGGGACTTCACAGTTGTGAGTCGTTACATGCTTCAGGTAGATGGCAATATATGGCGCAAACAAAATCGGGATACCAAAAGAGGAAAGAAAAACATGAAAAAGAGGAGAGAGCAAGAGAGGGAAGACAGCTAGTCAACAGTTTTCCAAAAAAAAAAGGTGATTTATGTTTCTTGTTTTGTACTATGTTTCTGAACCTAGTCTGTATGAAGCTGTTATAATTAACATAAAATAGAAATGCTATCAGTTACTCACACTAATGTTTATCCTTTCAAGTTGGAACACAATATTTCCAATAATGTATGTTTTTCCACATAATCAAGCAATAGTAATGAAACATTGAGCTTCAAAAACGACAGAAAAGCACCAAGCGACAATAAAACTAGTAGTGTGTGTGTGTGTGTGTGTATACAGTATCTCACAAAAGTGAGTATACCCCTCACAAATATTTGATTTATATCTTTTCATGTGACAAGACTGAAGAAACTTACTGTATATTCAAGCTTTCTGAAGCCTTGCAACAGCTTTCTGTGAGGAATCGATCGAAATTTAATGTAATCATATAAATCTGCTTTAATTGTCCTGACTGAGTTTGAGAGAAGTGTTGTAATGATGTCCGATTCATGAGTGAATCGTTTGTTTGATTCATTTCCATGTATTGCGGAATCCTGTTAAAACCAGTGCGAATTATTGATTCACGAATAGAATCAATTTGATTCTCAAATTCAACTCACTGGTTTAATGATCCTGTCACTGTTTTAGCTAATTTCCATATTTCTTTCTGTAGCTGCTGGTGTGTGAAACTGATTATTCACTGAATGAATAATAATAATAATAGTAAAGTTGATTGTGCCCTTCTATGGACTGGCACCTCACCCTGCCTTGTTACTTGTAGTGTGTGTGTGTGTGTGTGTGTGTGTGTATAGTTATTTCTATATAGTTATGAATGCATAATTTCAGTTAATTTAATAAACTGTTCAAATGTAGTTCTTTATAGTGTCTTATTAAATATTAATAATTGTTATGCTTATTGAAAATGATTGTTTTTACACGTGGTAATAACAAAAGATCATTGGGGGGTGGGGCTTGGTGCCCATTGTACAAATTAGGCAGGGGGCCCAGAAACCTTAGCGGCACCCCTGAATATCGGAACAGTACTATATATACAGCTACGGCACTAGTCCTGTTGGCTCATGTCTATGACTGAATCACAGCCATACCAATATTCAGTATAACCGCACTCTTGCTTGTGCGATATTGCTTAATTATGTTATGATGACAGCGTTAGCTTGTACTATGTGATTTAACTGTCTGGCAATGAGCATAAATCTCTCATTTAGGCAACTCCTTTATCCAAGTCTTATGTGACTTGAATGTAAAACTAGTCCAATCCAAATCAGACTTAAAGATTTTATGAGAATGATCATGTTGTTGCTATAAATTGAATGAGAGAGAGGCAAAAAAAAGAAAAATGGAAACTCATTATAATCAGTATTATGCAGAAGTCAACTGAAAAATAACTGTCCATTCATACATGGTGGCCAACCATAACAAATCTATACAGGGCTGCACAAAATAACAAAAACTACATGAAAAAGGACCTTGACTTTCAAGTCACTTAATCACAATTATAAACACAGCTGCACAGGCACATGAGATTGGGTTGTTTTCCAACCAACAGGGTGTACGAAAGAGGACTGAAAATTTGCTTTGAGGTTTTCAAGCAGACTTCCAAAAACACCAAATAGAGGGTGCAGCAGTGACAAAAACGGAACAATTATCTCATGTTTCAAGGTGAACGTTAAACATGGACAAACAGCAAAAAGGAACAATGATCGCAAGTCGAAGCTCACTGAGGAACTTCGACCCATCTGCTGCCATCTGTTAGCCATATTGTGGAAATCAATACTCTTTACAGGATTGTATAGAAGCAATTTTATAAGACAATGTGCACCCTAATCTGCATGGTATTTTCTGAAGATGTTCCAGGATGATATTACGCCTATATGTGCAGCTAAAATTATTCAACAGTGGTTTAATGCACACCAGGGTGACGTCAAGAGCGTTCCATAGCCTCTCCAATCATCGGATTTAAACATCAGTGAATCTATGTGGGATATTCAGGAGTGCAGGCTGCGAAGTAAATAACAATCTCCTTTATCCTTCAAAGATCTTTAAGATTTTCATCCTGAGGAATGGTCCAACAGCCCACCAAAACCATTCAGGAGTTGTTTGGTTTTTTTTGACTGCATTCCAGGAAGGATTAAAGCTGTTCTGGAGGTAAAAGGTGTGTACTGCAGATTTGAAGATACTTCTGGGAATTGCATAACAACCACAATAAATTAAGGACTAGATGGAATGTAGAATTTTGAAATTACTTGTGTTTGTTGTATGGTAAAAAAGATAAGAAATGTTCAGTTTTATTCACAATAAGCGTTAAAAGAAAATCACCCCACTGGAAGCATGACCAAGGCTGAATGATGTATGTGTGTCCTGTCCTTGGCTATAAAGCCTCACTTGTACTTGTACTGCAGGCAGCGGGGGGTATTGGATGAGTCAGATAGAGCTCATTAGTTGGCTGCATGTTTAATTATTATTATTTATTTTTTTCCATTGGATAACAGTGTGATGCATGTGTCAGTTATATAGTTAAATCATTATACAGTCACTAAGTCCATGTCTAAGTTAATTAAAATCTTTCAATATATAACTTACCATCAAACAGAGCTGGCATCAGACACAACCTGTTTATTTGACTGATGACAGGTGATTACATGCTGCTGTTTAGAAATCACACAAGGCACTGCACTTGTATTCCATTAATTCGACTGCACTTGTATACAAAAAAGGCTTTCATTTAGTAGGTATAGATATATTAGTAGCTGTTTTTATCATAGACTTTCTTTCTGTTATTGCTTTCCATGGCTTGGTGTCACAGTAGTGCGATTGTTGTAGTATATGATATTCTGACATTGTGAATTTTAATTAACAGTAATGTTAACAGTAATGTATGGCTTTTTGGTTCTTTGGATTGGTTTTATTTTTTTGATTCTGTTAATAATAATAATAATAAGAAGAAGAAGAAGAAGAATGTAATACTATCAAAAATCAGAGGGAAAAAAAAGGAAGCACTAAAGTCACCACTATGGGACTATAACTGAGGATGCACAGGCATGTATCAGACTTTTGTTTGTTCACATTGTGACTCGGATGGAAACCTCTGGCACAAAGACAAATGAGATATTACTAGTGCATAAATTAACAATATGACTGAAGGAGACAATTAAGCTCTATGAAGGACAAACAAGGTGCATTCATTTACCATATAGTAAATGATGTACAGTAAACGTTTACCACTTGGTGTGAATTTAGCGCAGCATAATGTTATAATGCTATTATGTTATAAAACAGTACATCCCGAAGTGTTTTATTTCTTACGTAAGTGATTTATTTCTTACATTATAAAGCTATTTGTTAAATATTGCAGTAAAACAAATTAATTCATTAATTAACAGCATGTGGAACTTTAACTGTTTATAGTTGTATATCATTTTGTGGAATGTCCAGTGATTAACCATTCTCCTACGTGTATTTTTGTGTGTGTGTGTGTGTGTGTGTGTGGGGCTCTCTCTTGCTCTGAGATAAGACAATAAAATGCAGCTTTCTGTGTTACTGAAAAACCAGTGTTAAATGTCTTCTTACAGAAATTGTCACCCTATTAGTGATTTTTATTTTTATTTTTTTAAAACTAAATAATAGTAGGGTTTTTGTTAATCCATTTATTATTGGGCTTCGATTATGTATTGTCTTCCATAGAAGTTTGAGGGTTGAGTTATTTTGAGGGGACAGCAGATTTACACTGTTACACAAGCTGTACACTCACTACTTTACGTTGTAGCAAAGTGTCATTTCTTCTGTGTTGTCACATGAAAAGATATAATCAAATATTTACAAAAATGTGAGGGATGTACTCACTTTTGTGAGATACTGTAAATCTGAGATGCTGTTATAGAAAATCTATTTAACCAATCAATAGTGATTTGCTATGAAATATTTATAGTAAATTATCAATAATGAGCATTGATCGAGTAACAAAGTAAAGAAAAGACAGATCAGGTTAATGTCATGTTGGAAAAAGATGTTGTTGTGACATGCTCATTTGGTGTGAATCACCTGCCTGATTGTAGCTTCCAGATCAGATTAGTGGGATCCCTAATAAATGTGTTTTTTCTTTTAAAGAGAAGAGGAGTAGGGTCAACAGTCTGTAATAAAGGATGCGAGAGCAAAGTTGTACCAGCAATGGGTGCGATACCTTGAGTTTCCTCACTTCATCTTTTGTGCCTTCTAGATGCAATTACCAATTCCCAAGTTGCATTAGTGGAGTCAAGGAATCTGAATGACTCAACAGCACTCATCATTGATTGCTAAAGGTTGATGGGGGTGGATTGGCCTTTGCAGAAGTCAATGCAATACAGGTCTTGGTACTTTCTCGGGTTAGTCATACTTCATTATTTTCATCAAGACCCACTATGGTGGTGTCATCCAAGAACAATGAGTTTAACAGAGAAGCATGAAGTCAAGGAGAGTGGAGAGGACATGTCCGTGTAGTGTACCAATCCTGATCGAGTGTGGCTCTGTCAGAATGTGTCCAGATAGGACATAATGTCTCCTAATTCTTGGGACGTTTGTAACCTACTGACAGATTGCCAGTGGAAAGTTAAGGTGCATTTTGGGTGGGTATGTAAGGTGGAGCTAAAGTTAACATAAAGGATTGGGCATCTTGGTAAACTACGGTGTCTCAAGAGTGTGTTACATTAAAAAAAAAATATTAGCCAGGTTAATTAAAGGTTTAAAGCAGGGAGGTTATGTATAATTGTCCATAATTATATACGCTGGTTGGCAGTCTTAAAATGTACCTGGTAAGATTTTATCAGGTCCTGTAGATTTTCCAAGATTTAGCTATTTGCTGATTTTACAAACCTGGTCATCGATGTATCGAGTGCAGATGGAGTTGCAGCGCTGATATAAATACTGGGGTGCTTTGGGGTTGCTCAGATAATATAATACTAGGATAACTGTCTTTATAATAAATGTAATATTTCAATACATGGTATTTAAACAATGAGTATTTTATTAAGTAATGTTGAATATTATAATACCAGTCTGATCTACAACCACAAAGGAATGAACGCATCCAATAAGTGTATGGACAAATGGGGTGCCTTTTGTACCTGCTGTTGCAGTAATTGCTTTTGGTCATAAAATATCCATATATGGTGCCTTTAAAAGCTTTGTTATTATGTACCACCTGCACTGTTAACTTCCACTGTAGCCTCAACATAAACTCTGTGCTTGTCTGAGTACAGACACCGTCATCAAATTAAACGCCTTTATGGAAACATGAAGCTATAATTACCAAACATTGATGCAATTTTTGAAACACCAGTGCATTCCTTTAACCACATTAACTTCCTCACACGTGCACATCTAGTGAAAATAAATTGAACCCACAGTTCAAGTATTTTTCCATCACACATTGGAAATATTAAAATGAGATTTTAGCAACCACCAAGCTGTTCTTTACAGATATCCTGAGTCCACGAAGGGTTTAAGTGGCTCTAAGAGTAGCTCTAATTTTCAGCATCAACTCATTTCTCTTGGGAGGATCCATAATGTGTCAAAGGAGCCTTAAAATCAAATAATCCCACCCTTATTTTTGCATGATGCACCATTTCACACCATACGCTGTAGAACTGGCCTTCGTTACTAAAGCAAGTTCAGTAGAAAAGATCCTGGACACAAAAAAGAATTTTTTTTAAGTGATGTTCAAAAAATGTGCACTAAGAATATTTGCAGACCTGCTGGCAACAGGCTTTACCTGAAATTAGACAATAGCTACTATGAGTATTTGCAAATATGAAAGAGATTGCTGTAAATCTCTTCTGGATGATCAAAATGCTGCAGCTTCTCTGAAGTAAGATTCTTGAAGAATCAGGAGACCAAGAGCCAGGGTATACTCAAAGAGATGGTTTATTATGTGAACAAAGACAGCATGGGCTTGGAGTTATTTCTACATCTAAAGATAAGTTGGATATAGTTGGCTTTTATACTCATATGTACATGCAAGCAACGCACCTAAGGCCAATAAGGAAAAACACAAGAGAAAAACACTAGAAAAACATAACACAAAACACCTTGACAAAAACATAATCAAGGCCAGAAACCCCAAAACATCATGAGACCATGAGTATGGAAAAAAACACATTAAACTTAAATGATCATGGAAAATAAGAAATATTTCACAAAAATATTATAGTAAGATCAGGAATTGCTCATATATTCTGTCTATTTCCATGGCAGGCAAGTTGAGCGATTTAAATGTCTAGCAGAAAATGTCTGCAGATGTAAGACTGACAAATTAAATCTGTTGTCTCAAAATGTGTGTTTCATTTTAGCCTGTATTGTACTACTATATGAACCTTAATAGCCTGTCTGACTTTGGAGCAGAGCAACAAAACATCTTTCTGTGATTCATCTTAGCTTCCACTCCGGTTTCCTCCCCCAGTCCAAAGACATGCATGGTAGACTGATTGGCATGTCCAAAGTGTCCATAATGTGTGAATGGGTGTGTGACAGTATATGTAATTGTGCCCTCGATGGATTGGCACCCCGTCCAGGGTGTACCCCGCCTTGTGTCCAATGCTCCCTAGGATAGGTTCTAGGTTCCCCACGACCTTGAAGGATAATTGGTATAGAAAATGGATGGATGGATGGATGGATGGATCTTGGCTTCCTTTGTGAGTCCTTGCCAAACAAAGTATGTCATGCTAGCCTTCCATACATGGAACCTTTTTGCTGGCAAAACCTGAATGGGGGCTTAATGGTTTTTAATAGGGCTACTTCACTATACAAGATTTCAATAACTATCTTTGCTGCTGTTCAACACAGAGCAGGTGTGCATTGTTTATGGAATTCATTAAAATTTTATAATGAGCTTACCGTAGTTACAGCTAATAACTTGTTTATATGCAGTCCTGACTTCAGTTTTCCAAGCATCATTGACCATGTTAACAGGTAATTTTAATTTTTTTTAATGACTAATAACTTGATACAAGCATGCATTATTTGTTGATATAATGACCTAATGTTTGCATGACACATTATATATTTTGGCCACACACACCATTATTTTTCACAGACTCATTGTGACTGCAGTCTACACACATACAGCCTGCTCTCCAAAGCCACAAGCAATTCTGTTGTAAAGCCTAGTTATAAAAAGAAATGACTCCACAATAATTCCACAATATCCCGAAAAGGTGAATGTAACATAATTGATTTCATTTAAAGTGGGTTTATATTGTCATACTGCCCTGGCACCCAGTGTTCCTGGAATAAGCTCAGGATGAAGCAGTTACTGAAGATGAATGAATGGATTAATAAATAATTAAAAGGATAAATTAGTGACTCTCTACATAGTTTCTATTGGCTATTTAAATGAAATTGCATAATTTTTTCTTAAATTTTTCTTTTATAGCCCCACCCCCCAAAAAGTGTGTTAAACATATCGCACATATCTAAGTCTTCTTGATCTAAGCTCAACTTACCTTAGTTCACATTATTCTACAAATCTGTTGAGAAATCATCTGTTTATTTTCAGCCAAGCTCTAGTATTGACTGCACACTTCAACTTCTCTTTTCTGTCAGATTGCTTAAATGTTCCACTGCTGATTGTGCTCTCTGTTTCATGTTGGAAGCAATGTGTGTTCACTCAAAACTTTAGTGCACCTGCAAAGTAGCAACACAGAGGCACACACATGAGAACAGACGCCACGCACACAGAGAAAATGAGAGCATTCATTTAATAGGCTCTGTCAAAAGCAATTTACTCTAATGATTCACCTTGCAAAAAAATTAATGGCAGAAGTGCATCTGTATGAGTCATGCAGCTTTGCAATCCCCAATGGTATTGAGCACAAGGCTTTGACAGAGGAGTTTGAGTGTTTGTGTTGAGCCTTTTGTTTGGCATTTCTAAACTCATTTTATCTCTGATAATGTCTAGTGAATCCAAATGCAAATGATTTCCGTATTTATGTTAAGTATTTTGTACTCAACCAAATGTAAGTACAAGCACTTTTTCTCTTATTGATGTAGATTGAACCAGAGGGGAAAAATGTGGATCCAGTACACCTGAAAATACCTAGCTTACTGTTCTCAACCATTCAGTGCATCACAGCAATTTATTCTTCACTTGCTTTTTGTTACAAAGATTGTTTCTCTTCTTTGAATTATCTTTATTGTGCAATGGCCATCCAATATATAGGGTTTGGGAAAGTGTAACAGTGAAGTGAGCCACCATACTTGTATTAGCCAGCCTTATCTAGTGAGCTTCTTGTTCCTGCATGAAGCAATAGGAGGGGAGCAATCAGTCTTTAAAATGACAAACACGAGAATGCTTGTGTTTCAGTGATAACGTGTAAAAACAAGGCATTCTGTAGTTCCTAGTATTTTCATTCTGTATCTTGGCGTGGCTCAGCTACTGTGAACGAATTATGAGCTTATTGAAGAAGTTTGCACCATTTTTTCCTCTCTCCTTTTAGTGTCCAGAAGCATTCAGAGTGATGGTATGATTTCTGTTTCACACAGTTTGTGTTGCTGGCAGCTCTCCTCAATCATCCAACAGCTATCAACAGAGGAGGGTGAAGGATAGCACATGTTTTTTCCATGACACGTGAAACCAGCCACCGCATCTTTTCAAACCACTGCTTGTTTCAAAAGATGCTTGAAAATACAGGATTAGGAAATAGCATTTACAAAATATCCCTTTACATTCTGCCGTATGTGTGCACACACTGTATGTCTCCCAATTTCCTCATGTTGAAAATTCCTAGCTAACATTGTCTGCAATTAGAGCTGCAACAACTAATTGATAAAATCGATAATCATCGATTATGAAAATCTTTGTCACCGAATCTCATTATCGATTAGTTGGTCTGCACACGGCACATTTGCTCATTACGTTCCTTCTCTTCTGAAAACACGGAGAGAAAATGCTAAACTTGCATACTATACATACTATACACTTACACTATGCACTATATACTCTACCGTCTAGTGCAGGGGTCTGGAACCTTTTTGGCTGAGAGAGCCATGAACGCCACATATTTTAAAATGTAATTCAAAACAGCAAAACAGCAAGACTTTCCTCACGTAGTGCGTCTCCGACAGCATACCTTGCAATCACACTGAACTGGGATAAATGGCTTACGTCTGACTCATCCAAAGCGAGAGAAAATAATGGTGCTGCGTTTATGTCCTTCACTTGTGTTGCCTCAGTTTGATTTGCCATCATGATGGTACGATCGTGAACAGTTCTTGCCGACAGAGGCATGTCTTTTATTCGTTTGATTATCTTGTCTTTATCCGAAAAGTCGTCAAAAAGTTCACTGGCAACATCAAGCATGAATGTTTTGGCATACTCCCCATCTGTGAAGGGCTTTCCGTTTCTCACAATTGCTAAAGCACCAGCAAAGCTAACCGAATTCCAGTCACCTTGTTGAGTCCAAACACGGAGTTGCTGCTGACTAGCTTGCACTCTGCACAGTAGCTCTTGACATGTTTTCTTCCTGCTGTCCCCCGCAGGATATTTCGATGCAAATGTAGTATGGCGTGTATCGAATATTTTTATATTTGACCGTTTCATCGATGCAATTTGATCATTGCATATTAGACACACTGCAGAACCTGCTCTCTCCACAAAGGCGAATTCCTCTGTCCATTCCTGCTGAAAAGTACGATACTCCTCATCTTTTTTTCTTTTAGCCATCTTCTTCGATAAAAGGGTTTCTGCAATTAGCTAGCTGACTACTTGATTAAAAGGAGGGAAGTTTACTTCCTGACCTCACAACGACCCGTGTACGTTACGCATTATCCAATAAAAATTTGGTGTTGTCCCGGAGGACAGCTGTGATTGGCTCCAGCCACCCGCAACCATGAACATGAGCGGTAGGAAATGAATGGATTGAAATACATGAGAATGTTTTATATTTTTAACGTTATTATTTTTTTATTAAAGATTTGTCTGCAAGCCAGATGCAGCCATCAAAAGAGCCACATCTGGCTCGCGAGCCATAGGTTCCTGACCCCTGGTCTATAGAGTAGTAAATAGGCCAGCAGAGTGTCCAGAGTTATCAGTGTTAAAGCAAAACATAACAAAATTCAAGAGTGTAACTTACCTTGTACAGTACAGGTATAATGAAGCACAGTTGTGCTAATAGTCTAGCTTGGTGGCTTAATACATAATCAAGAGTAGACTTGACTGGAATGTGACAGAACCAATTATCACGAGATTAGTGAGTGGCACCTTCCATTAAAATGTCATGTTGCATTCGTAGGTCATGCATAAATTATTGTTAGACCACAAATTGCTCTGCTGGGTACAAAAGCCCTTAAAAAAATCTTTTTTTAACTTTTAGTTGTGCTTAAAATATTGTCAACATCCATACACATATCCAGTGTGATGCATCCGTGTACCTGTATTAATAATAAATGCTTTCCCTTAATGTCAGGCTCATGAATAAGGAATGCAAAGCATCAAGGGAAATCATATGAACCCTTAGTAATATAACCACTGAAAAGGTATGAGAAAAGGTAAACCTAGCAGACAAGGTCTTCTTCATGGTTATTTAATGCTTAAGGTCCCAAATACTGCATGATGTTCATCAAATAAACATGCAAAGTCTATGATTCTCAATGTGAAATAACATGTTTTGTGCAGATATTGCACTATAACAATGTTCACAAATGGTCAACTGAGTCATCATTACAATTCCTTATTCTCCAAAAGGCAAATGAATTCATCCCTTCATTTGTTTAACTACAGTGTATTACCTACCAGCTGCTATGGTGAGATGCAGGATTAACCAATCAGGACCATGCATTTTTCCCAATTTCTGTTTGAAAGCTACTAGACAGCTCTCAATCAATCAATCAATCAAGCAAACAGCATTTATTTATAAAGCACATTTATATGCAACATAAGTTGATCCAAAGAGCTATACAATATAGCTCATGCTCATGCTCATGCTCATGCATTTTGGCTGGATGTATAGAAATGGTTATGAATTTTGGCTGGTTTATATGGTTAAATAGCATATTCCTGCCATGACCACTTCTACATATCCAGCCAAAATGCACCACCACTTCTACACATCCAGCCAAAATGCGTGAGCATGGTACACTAAGTTTATCAAAATAACAGTACAGATCATGCTGTGATTTTATTTTGCATATTTCCTTATTCACATTTGAAATTAATTCCTGGCTATGCCACTTCACTGTCCTTTTCTATGCATTGCAGTATGTTACTTTGAGTTAAACTGTTTAAACAGATGACATATTAGTATTAGATTTGAAGATGTGGTGTGGTGTCTTTACAAGAGGATGCAATACTATCCACATGTGACACAATTAAATCTTATCGCCCTTCTGCCCTCATTCATGATGCCCAGATGACAGGATAAATAGATTGGAGTGGCAACCTGTCACGTCTGTTGGCTTAGTCTCTTTGTCAAACACATTTACCTCCTGTCGGGAAAGGTGGATGTCTTAGGCAGTAAGAAGCTAAAACATATTCATAGAACGTCAGGAGAGCTGCTATTAGCAGATCAACAGACAGCAATCATTGATGAGTTTTTAATAACTTTCTTTTGGCACTTTTACTTTTTCATGTTTAGGTCCTTGCATTCTTGGGTCTTTAAGTGATGATTTATTGCCATCGTCACATTTGAGACACTTTCTGACAGCAATATGTTTTCTTACCAACATAGCAAACTTGACAACACTGCATAAATTAACTACTTTTAGAGTATCTCTATCATGGAAACTGTGAGAATATCTCTTGTAATTTGTCAATCAGGAGTGGGGGCCTAATAAACCTCTGCTGGGTCATGGTTTTAATCACCCATTGCTGCTAAATCCGCCGCTGAACAATGCTCTCTAAACTGATTTTAAAATGGACATTATATTTATATATACCTTTTACTGACTCAGATCAGGGATGGTTGGTAAAAGTCTTAAATGCTATACAAATTCTTATAAATCAGGAAATATACTCCTAGAGCAATGTGAAAAGTATTCGTTTGCCTTAAGAGTACTTTAAAATGGTATCTGTTTACAGTACAGGAAAATGGCAGAGCCCATTTCTGCATTTGGTACTGTATTAAAACAATCATGTCTCTCTAGCTGCTTGTGATTCAACACAGGAATGATCATTCTATGCATATACATGTACGTATACTACTCCATCTGCACTTCGCTATGGATGTACTAAAGAAATAAAATCTAAGTTCATTAGATTAGAAATCAGATTTCTTAATCTACTTCTTCCTGAAACTGCTTTAAACCATTTTTTCTTCCAGATCTGAACTTTTTCTGTAAAACAACTAAGAATATATACAAGAGCAAATCTAAGATGCTTTATACATAACATCCAAGCTTTAATGTTTAACATTGTAAAAATGGCCAGTGAGTTCACATCTGTATCCGCTATATGGTCAAATGTTTGTGGACACATGTGCTGAACATCCCATTCCAGATTTGTTTCCCCTTTGCTGTTATAATAAGCTCCATTTTTCTGCGAAGGCTTTCCACTATATTTTGGAGCATGGCTGTGGGGATTTGTGTTCATTCAGCTACGAGCATTAGTGAGATCAGGTACTGATGTTGGGTGAGGAGGTCTGGGGTGCAGTTGGTGTTCCAGTTCATCCTGAAGGTTGAGGTTGAGGTCCACTCCAAACTTGGCAAACCATGTCTTCATGCAGCTCACTTTGTGCACAGGGTCATTGTCATACTGAAACAGGGTTGGGTCTCAGTTCCGTTGAAGGGAAATTATTATTCTACAACATATAAAGACATTCTGTCAAAGGTTTCCCCTTATGGCAGCACATGCTACTGTGTGTATGCGCGAGCACGTGCTTTTGTGTTGACATCAGTGACAGCATTACACGTGTGTTTGTTTACGTTCATCATGTCTCCACCCTGTGTCTGTCACTGGTCATGTGTCGGTATTGTGCTCAGCTGGTAACAATTACCTATCTGATTCATGCCGGCATATATGCCGTGAGCCGTGCTACACACGGCGCGGTTAATTGAATGTTCTTTCGTGTTTCAGGTTAGTAGTAGTTCACGCTGGGTTATACGCTTCCAGACCCATGTCTTCGCTCACGTTCATGTTCATGTTTATGTTTCTGTTTCTGTTTGTTTCTCGACCCTGTTTCTGGTACCACGTTATTGATATCTGCCTTGACCCAAGTTTATGCCTGTTTGCTGTTCGTCTGACCTTCGCCTGTTTATGGACTAAGATTATGGATTACGTTTTAGATTTGTCTGCCTCTTTGTAAATAAACACTCGTTCTTTATTCGATTGCATCCGCCCCTTTTATCAGCTCTGTCACGAGTTTTGACAGAATTAACCGCCTCAACATGGATGTAGCAGGAAAACGAGGAAAAGCCAGACAATACCATCTCGGAACACGCACGGATTACTGGCCACGTTGTTCGTCTGTAACATACCACCAGAGGTACAAAGCTGAGCTTCCTTTAGTGACAGCGGGAGTGGGGAGCTACCCGCTGGAGTTTCTAATGGACTGCCAGGTATATTTTTGCAGCCTGGCATATTCCAAGCCTCATAAGAGACAATGGATCGGGTTCCGGCCCGTGACTGGGCGGAGCAGCTGGTGCATACTGGGTCACCAGCCCACCATGATGTCATACTGTTTGGGGGACGTTTTATGGAAAATTTTTCACAGCCCGGACAACTGCGTGGTATGGACTTACTGGGATGGAGAATCAATGGACAACCCCAGCCAGACCCGCCATTCAACCTCTACTGTGAGGAGAGGGACATGGTCATCACCGCTCGTCCAGCTACGCAAAGTCCCTTCATGTCCAAGTGTGCTGATCCAATTCTCCGAGTTCCGGTCAAAGTCCAAGCCAAAGCCCAAACTTCAGCCCAAGCTCCTGTCCAAGTTAAGTCCCAAACTCAGGTCCAAGCTAAGTCTCAAGTCCAAGTTCCAAACAAAGCTCAAGTCCATGATGTCCAAGCTCCAGTCCAAGCTCCCATCCACACTCCAATCCAAACTCCAGTCCAAGCTCCAGTCGCTGACGTCCAAGCTCCAGTCTCCGACGTCCAAGTCGAGCCTCCAGTCTCCGATGTCCAAGTCGAGCCTCCAGTCTCCGATGTCCAAGTCGAGTCTCACGTCTCCAATGTCCAAGTCGAGTCTCACGTCTCCGATGCCCAAGTCGAGTCTCCAGTCTCTGACATCCAAGTTCAAGTCTCTGATGTCCAAGTTCAAGTCACTGACGTCCAAGCCACATCTCAAGTCCAAGTCGAGTCTCCAGTCTCCGACGTCCAAGTCGAGTCTCCAGTCTCCGACGTCCAAGTCGAGTCTCCAGCCTCCGATGTCCAAGTCGAGTCTCCAGTCTCTGACATCCAAGTTCAAGTCACTAACATCCAAGCCACATCTCAAGTCCAAGTCGAGTCTCACGTCTCCGACATCCAAGTTGAGTCTCAGGTCTCCAACGTCCAAGTCGCGTCTCACGTCCCCGACGTCCAAATCACATCTCACGTCCCTGACATCCAAGCTCCAGCCACAGCCAAGCCTCAAGCCACAGCCAAGTCTCGAGCCATAGCTTCAGCCAAGTCTCAAGCCATAGCCTCAGCTGAGGAAGCTGTCCTGCTGTCGAGCACAGCCGAGGAAGCTGTCCTGCTGTCTAACACAGCTGAGGATGACACCCAGCAGTCCTGTGTAGCTGAGCTCATCACTCAGCCTTCATGTGCAACTGAGGTCATCGCCCAGCAGTCCTGTCCTGCTGAGGTCGTCGCCCAGCAGTCCTGTCCTGCTGAGGTCGTTGCTTTGCCTCCATGTTCAGCCAAAGACCTCGTTCAACCGTCCAGCAACACGGAGTATGCTGCGCTGTTTGACTGCTCCGTGGAGGGCAGTATAATTTTTGCTTGCAACACAGAGTACAGCGCTCAATTTCCGTGCTCCACCGAGGACGTCGCTCTGCTCTCAAGCTTCGCTGAGGACATCGCTCAGCTCTCAAGCTTCGCCGAGGACGTCGCTCAGCTCTCAAGCTTCGCCGAGGACATCGCTCAGCTGTCAAGCATTGTCGAGGATGCGGCTCCGCTTTCATGCTCCGCTGAGAACGTCACTCAGCCTGTCTGCACAGCTGCGGTTGTCGCTCCGCCTTCATGCTCCGCTGAGGACGCCACTCTGTTCTCAAGCGTCGTCGAGGATGACGCTCCACTTTCATGCTCCGCTGAGAACGTCACTTAGCCTGTCTGCCCTGCTGTGGTTGTCACTCCGCCTTCATGCCCCGCTGAGGACGTCACTCTGCTCTCAAGGGTCGTTGAGGACGCCGCTCTGCTCTCAAGAATTGTCGAGGATGCCGTTCTGCTCTCATTCTCAGCTGAGAATGTCACTCAGCCTGTCTGCCCAGCTGCGGTCGTCGCTCTGCCTTCATGCTCCACCGAGGATGCCGTTCTGCTCTCAAGCATCGTCGAGGACGTCGCTCCGCTTTCATGCTCCACGGAGAACGTTACTCAGCCTGTCTGCACAGCTGCGGTCGTTGCTCTGCCTTCATGCTCCGCCGAGGACATCGCTCAGCCCGCCTGCACCACTGAGTACGTAGCTCTGCTTCTCTGCTCCTCTGCTTCTCACTGAGGACGTTGCTCCGCTCTCAAGCATCGCCGAGGACGTTGCTCCGCTCACAAGTGTCGCCGAAGGCGTTGCTCAACCTGTCTGCCCAGCTGTGGTCATGACTCTGCCTCCCTGTTCAGCCAGGGACATTGCTCCGCTTCCCTACGTCGCCAAGAACACCATGCGGTTTCCTGGCTCTGCTTGGGACATTCAGCCCAGGGTCCCAGGGCCGCCAATGGGAGGTCTCATGGCACTCCAGGAGAAGTGCCTTTGGGGGGGGGATTCTGTCATGGTTTCCTCTTATGGCAGCGCGTGCTACTGCGCGTATGCGCGAGCACGTGCTTTTGTGGTGACATCAGTGACAGCATTGCACGTGTGTTTGTTTACGTTCATCATGTCTCCGCCCTGTGTCTGTCATTGGTCGTGCGTTGGTATTGTGCTCAGCTGGTAACAATTACCTGTCTGATTCATGCCGGCATATATGCCGTTAGCCGTGCTACACACGGCGCGGTTAATTGAATGTTCTTTCGTGTTTCATGTTAGTAGTAGTACACGCTGGGTTAACCGCTCCCAGATC
>JAOUWY010000075.1:21412952-21423374 GCA_025728095.1 Prietella phreatophila
CGATCTCACACACCAACAGATGCTTTTGGAAACTCCTGAGTTCTGTTTGTTTACATGTTGGTGTGTTTAAAGAAAAAAAAATTAAAGATTAACTCATTATTTATAATAACAGCTACAACAAGATTGTATTTATTTCTGTAATCAATGCTTAGCTACTATCCCGGATCCTTCAGATCCAGCTGGCTCATCTTTGTATTACTGCTGCATATGCATATTATATATTGATTACTTACCACGTAGTATCCTATAAAGCGCATTTACTGTATTTGGTAAAAGGCACTGTAAATACGTTCCTTGGAGGAATGTTAATCATGTATATGTTACATATTAATCTATAAGAAGAACTTAATGAAAATCACTGGACAGTGGAAACTTTATATTTTCTAAAAACCTAATTTTGGGGCCAAAATTTAATTTTCCTGTGTTTATTTTTTTATTCACGCATAATATTGAACAATCTGTGACATTTATTTGTGAAAAGCATAAATAATGGGAAGACTGTTCCCATTGGAGGTTGTTGTATTGTATTATACTGTGAATTGTTTTTATATATAAACAAGCATACAGCAGTTTTGTTATAGAATTTCTCTTTCATTATATTTTCATTCATTTGCATGTCAGATCCATGATCCCACTTAGATTAACATGCACTTGTAAATTTATTTACCTATTTATTGTTTATTAATACACTCTATGGCTTCTGGGGCTGTATTAACATAGAATCTTATCTTACCACTGAGTTTTGCTAAGCAGCACTAAAAGTTCCCAAATATAAAAAGTTCCTTTAAACCCATTAATTAAACTGCTGGAAAGAACATTTACTATGGGTGTCCTAAACTAAGAGGGAGGGTTGTGATAGATCCCATTGTTATGGATGACTGCCTGTTTCCTGAATGAATATTGACAGTGATTGACTAATGCAGATGTGACCTGTGTGGTAAACAAATAAATAAAGCACAATGCACAATGTCTTAAAAATCAAATGAAAATGACCTCAAAAGAGCATAGTGATGCCAGCTCAAATCTCAAGGGTCCTCAGTTTGATCCTGAGCTTGGATTACTGTCTATGGAGAACTCCTCGCACTTCCCAAACACATGGTGATATAAGAATTGGCTATGCTATAATTACCCCTATGTGTAAATGAGTTTGTGAATGTGTGTGCATGCTGTTCTGTGATGGACTGGAGTCATATACGGGGTACTGTATATTCCTGTGCAAAACAGTGTTCCTGGAATAGGCTCTGTGTCCACAAAAACCATGACCAGGATCAATTTAAATGAATGAATGAAACAAAGTAAAAGTGTTGCTGATTTCATACATATAAACAATCATCTAGATTCTCACATCAAATATATTCTTTGATGTGAGAAGAATATCTGCTAGTATAGGCTGGACTGCCAGTCTATCCTATACTATAGTGTATCTGTGTTATTTTGCAGTTTGTAAACAAGAAATTTGACGTCAGCCATAACATTAAAACCAGCTGCCTAATATTGTGTAGGTCCTACTTGTGCCCCCAAAACAGCTCTGAGCCATCAAGGTATGGACTCTAAAAGACCTCTGAAGGTGTGCTGTGGTTTCTGGCATCTAGACGTTAGCAGCAGATCCTTTAAGTCCCATGGATGAGACTTGTTTGTCCATGACATCCCAAAGATGCTTGGTTGGATTGAGATCTGTGGAATTTGGAGGCCAAGTCAACACTGTGAATTCTTTGTCATGTTTCTTGAAGTGTGGCAGGGCGCATTATCCTGCTGAAAGAGGCCACTAACATTAGAGAATACTGTTGTTTAATTAAGTGGTACGTGTTAAAGTAACATCTACATGAATGACAGGACCCAAGGTTTCCCGGCAGAACATTGCCCCGAGCATCACACTGCCTCTACCACTTGCCTTCTTCTTATAGTGAATCCTGGTGCCATTTCTTCCACAAGTAAGTGATGCACATGCAACCGGCCATCCACATGATGATGTAAAAGAAAACATGCTTCATCAAACTATGCCACCTTCCATTGCTCCATGGTCCAGTTCTGATGCTCACATGCCCATTGTAGGTGCGTTCAGTGGTGGACAGGGTGAGACTGGGCACTCTGACCAGTCTGTGGCTATGCAGCACTGTATGTTCTGACACTTTTCTATATAGTCAGCATTAACAGCCAGTATGACCCTGTTGCTGGTTGTCCTCCCATGGACCACTTTTGGTACAGTGCTGAAAAAATATTTGCCCCATACTTATTTCTCCTGTTTTTGTGTATATATCATCATAAATGTTTTCATAATTTAAAACAAAATCTAATACAAAGGCAAAATGAGTAAACACAAGATACAGTTTTTAAATGATAATGTTATTTATTGAAGCAAAAAAAGTATTCACTATCTACTGGCCTTTGTGAAAATGTATTTGCCTCCGGAGTTACTAATTCCCCAAATCTATGAAACTGCATTCATAATGGGTTTCACTGACACAACCAGGCCTGATTACTGCAAACCCTGTTCAATCAAATCAACACTTAAATAGAACTTTTTCCACAGCATGAAGTTGGTTAAAAGGTCTTACCCAGTAACACACTATGAAAGAAATGATGAGGAAGAGGTGATAGAAATATATCTGGGAAGTTTTACAAAGCTATTTCAAAGGCTCCGCGACTCCAGAGTCCATTATCTCCAAATGACAAAACTCTGCACAGTAGTGAACCTTCCCAGAAGTGGCCGACCTTTCAAAATACAGCAACTACTCATCCAGGAAGTTACAAAAGAGCCAAGGACAACATCAAAGGAGCTACAGGCCTCTCTTACTTCAAAAAAGGTGACTCATGACTCCACTATCAGAATGACACTGGGAAAAAATGGCTTCCATGGAAGAGTGGTGAGGTGAAAACCACTGCTAACCCAGAAAAACATTAAGGCCTGTCTGAATTTTGCCAAAACACACTTTTAGGAGAATGTTCTGTGGTCTGATGAGTCAAAAGTGGATATGTTTGGAAGACAGGGGTCCCGTTACATCTGGCATAAATCAAACAGAATTCCACAAAAAGATCATACCTATGTTCAAGCATGGTGGTGGTAGTGTGATGGTGTGGGGATGCTTTGCTGCTTCAGGGCCTGGGAAACTTACAATAATTGAGGTAAACAATAATTCTGCTCTCTACCAGAAAATCCTAAAGGAGAATGTCTGGTCTTCAAGCACAACTGGATTATGCAGCAAGATGATGATCCAAAGCACAGGAGTAAGTTCTAATCCTAGAAGTAAGTGAAAGTCTGATCTCCAGTTATAAGAAGTGTTTCGTTGCAGTTATTGATGCTAAAGACGGCACAACCAGATTTTAAGTTTATGTATATTGTTTACTATGAAGAGCAATCAGCCAATCACTGCCAAGATTTTCTTTGTCAAAACTGATATTAGCAATTAATTTTTTATACCATCATGGAAAAGGACTTTTTTATCTCTTAAGGACTTAAATATAAATCATGAATGATATTTGTCATTTATCTTTGCAGCATTACTATTTCATGTGTAGTGAAGAGTTGTGTAAACTTGATCATCAGTGTTGCACTGCATAATGGATTTGACTGCCCACATGCTTTTTAAAGCATAATGTCATTAACGTTGCAATCGAGTTCACGTGTTCTATATATTTAATCATCTGCAGCCATTTAGGATTAATTTCACAGACATAAGACCTGGTTTTAGCGTTAAAATGCTTTGTGAATTACTCTCGCACAAAAAAAAAGGAGTAATTTTAAGATTAACGCACCCCCTTTTTTCCCCTCAAGGTCCTTTGTGAATATGGCCCCTGGTTTAGAATGCAAACTATGTTTTTCATTTCTGAGTATGACATCTTCCTTTGCCTTTAGCTAAGCGCATTTTAAGCAGACTGATTTAGAGGTTTCATGATCATTACCACATGTGCATTTCCTTTGAATGGTCTTTATCCTCTGATTATGCAATCATAAATGTCTTCTGGCTTCCAGCTACAGAGAAAATTGCAGCAGGTCTGCAGGTGTCTACCATCCACCATGTGTAGAATAATTTCCATATTAAACATGCTAGGAAGGCGAAAATCGATGTTGTTAATCTGCGCCAATGCGCAAAAGCACACCAGCAATTTGTAGGCAACCTCTCCAATTCACAATTCACCACAGCTCACCACCCTGAAGGATTCGTCTGCCTCTAACCCTGGCAAACAGTGTCATTTGGCTGGAAGCCTAGTGATCACAAGTTGTGCCAAGTAATTCTGTCACCAAACTCTTGTACTGCCAGTGACAAATTGAGTCAATCTTTGGCGTTTTCAGCATGTGTCTGAGATGCACTGAGAGACAGAGTGGCTATTTCAGGCCGGGAATGGCTGTTTTTATGGGATGGTGCGCATGAAGATAATGTTATAACATTAAAACATTATTGGTCTTACAGAACCAAACATCAAATATATGAGCCAGCTCAATCATTTTACCATATAGTCTGTTGGCACCAGGCGTGTGATATATGTAGCAATGAACACTGGGTATAAATTTACCAAACAGCCCGGCTGGCCTTGGAGTTCACAGAAGCCTCTATAAAATCATGGTGATGAGTGGGTGAGTATCAATTAATTGAACTTTAAAAATAACCTAACTGTTTTGCTTGATGAATTGTGTGTAATGAAGATTAAATCAATAACCATCTCTGAAAACGATAATAAACCTGGCTGTCCAGTCCGTTAATAATCATCCCTTTCTGCTTTATTTTTCTGAAACAGTTCGGGTGTAATAGAAATGCTAGAACACAATTTCATAAAATAATATTTATTGTAATATTAAGCGTATATTTTCAAGTACAGTTGAAAATGGAGTAATCTGGAATTACTGTACTTGTTTTTAGAATCATGACTAATCTCCCATACAGTAGACATCTTTTGGTTATGAACCTCTTTCTGTTATAAAAATCAGACAGATGCATGCTGGCTAATGCAGCGGGATATCCTGGCTACTTCTTTATACTCAGCAGCTGGCTTTTTGCCCCCATCATATCACAGTTCAGGTATGCATTACAGTTCTAATGACCTTTCTGTCACAAATCAAAGCTTTAGAGGTTAAATCTGGAGGTTTTCCAGGGGAGAAGCATGTGTACAGTGCACAATCCAAAATCAAAGTGCATTAAAGCTTTGTCATTTCAACATAAGCCATTTGCCAGTGAAAATACTTTTAAATGGAGCGATCAGCTGGAAAGCAATTCTGCTTGGTTTAACAACATAAAGCAGTCTATGCTTCAAACAGCTTCGGCTTGTTACCAGTGTTCTTAGGCACGGATTAATGAACAAGGCACCTCTAGCAGTTAAGCGTCAACACTGTCCTGAAAAAAAAAGCAAGTACATTTGCACGTGGCAGCATTCGGTTCTCGCCTCCTACTTCCGGGGGGGGGGGGGTTAGTTTCATTTGTTCTTAGTGGATTAAATATTTTGTGTACATACAGTACAGCTCTACAGTTTTAAATGTGTTCATTATAGTATCATGAATAATAATGTGCTTATATTTTTCCTCATAATTAAGATACATTTGGAAGAAAGGAGGACTTCAATTAACTGACTTAACAGCAAGATTTGCAGTGTTGATGTGTGCATCAGAAAAGTTCATCTTTGAAACCAAGGAAAGGAAATTGAAGGCTTTTCCCAATAAATAATAATAATAATAATAATAAAATAATAGCTTTGTTGAAAGCAAATGTAACAATTATAAAGAGAGAAACTCTAATTCGTTTTTGTGATTGCTGGCTATAGCCACCTGAGAGCATCAAGTTAGCAGGGCTGAGGGGAGAGGGAGGTGGAATGTTGAGGAAAGACATTGCAGGAGCAGAATGTAGGGCAAGGGAAGCTGACTGTGTGTGTGGTGTTTAGCTATTGACGATGCTTAGTTATTGACAGTTAGAAGGAAATTAAAAAGAGGATGGAGCTGAGAGAGGAGCTTGAGCTTGGAGTAAGCTGAAGATGGCTCCTAAACCCCCAATCTGCACTTTCTTGAGCATTCAGTCTCTCTGTTCAAAGCCGTCTTCCTCCTTGCATCCTCTTCCTCTACCTTCACAGGTACGCCATCAGGTAACACTGAGCTGGGCAAAGCCAATTAGCTTCACCTCATCAGGGATCTCTGTGCTGTCACAGCCAGATGCCTACACACACACACACACACACACACACAAGAGTAGGTTATGACAATATCCATGGATATATACTATACGTACACTGTTTAATTTAATATCTACCCTATAGTCATATTAATGTGTACTTCTACTCACCAATCCCAAAGTAATAAAATCACATTCTGGATGCAAAATGAATCGATTTTTCATAAAAACCACCCTTTTGCACCTTTAGGTGCTGTAGAATCTATCCAAATTGCATATTCATTAAGGCAAAACGGACAACGCATGCTATTTTGCTCATGTGGAAAATATATAAACCTTCACTGATAAATTCAGCTTTCACATTCAGTTTTAGGAAGTTTAGACATGTTTTAACACACACTAGCACAACACAAGTCTTTAGGAAATCAGGGCCTAAATTCTCAGATTTGACAGCTAGCAATTTTAGTGGATGTCGAAGATTTAAAAGCTAGCATACGGATGGCATTAAGAGCAGTGTATGAACTCGTGATTGCCTACATAACCAAAAGCATTTTGTGTTCATCTTTATTGCAAGTTTAATTTTGGGAAATCGGAAAGATCAGTGTTCAGTAAAGTGCATTAAAGATGAGGTGATATGTGACTGAAGGGGTGTGTGTGTGCGTGCATGCACTCAGATCTGCTGCAGATGAAGGGGTGTGTGTGTGTGTGTGTGCATGCCCTCAGATCTGCTGCAGATGAAGAGGTGGAGGAGTGCTATTACATTGGATCCATTCACTCTGCCGCTGCTCAGCATTTTATGGTCCCCATAGATGATGCGTGACCCATGCACATCTATTTTCAGACCTGACTCCTGACTGAGAAAAAGGAAAGCATGGGCACACACTCGCACTGAGCAACCTCCTGTACTGCTCTAGTGCAAACCTAGAACTCACTTCTCATGAGTTTTCCAGCAAAACATTTCACATTTCTGTGAATCCACTTGAAAAGGAGTGAATAATTTCACCGCTGTTCTGGCACGTTAAATGAGGGTTCTTTTCACATGCATGAATTTGATGGGTGTAAGAACACCTGCTAGATGACAAAGGAAAATTATTTATTAGCTGTCTGTGTGTCTAAGCAACACACACTGGGCTTTTGTGTCGTATTGATTTTTTTTCTTCCTTTTTTTGCAAAGCAGATTTGGCACTTGTTATAAGAAGCTGTTAGAAACTAATCAATAGGTACCAAAAATGAGATGAACAAAGAAATACCTGAATTAGGAGGGGAGAAAAATAAAGGTGGTAAAGCAGAAACAAATATAAAAATCTTCTGTCTAGAATTTTTTTGTCTCTGCCTTGGGTAAGTAAAGACTCTGTCTGTGCAGCGGTGGTCCTTATCACAGCTAATACACACTCCGAGATGCTACAGAGGGCCAGAGGGGTGATCGAATTTCTCTCACACACGGGAGATTTTGGCAAGACAGCACTGAACAATTTACAGCGGGGTTGGGAGAGTTGTGGGTGTGTTTTTACAAAGCTGAAAGGGCCGGTGATGAAAAACACATCTCGGTTGACACTTTTCCTTTCACTACAGTCAGCCAAAAAGGGCAGCATTGAGGTGTAGAGTCCACTGCACAGTGGCATCCATCACATAAATCCTCCCAGTGAAATGTTGTGAATTACAGGGAGAGAAAACATGAAACCAGAACATATTTACTGTGAGAGCACCTGCACAATCACAACTATCATCTCAGTCTGATATACCAGAGTAAATATGTGTTTGTTTCGTGTTCTGTAATGGCAGAGAGATGTTAACAAAAGATGCCCTATTAAACATTCTCACGTAGTCGCTGCTGCTCATAACTGTATCTGCTAGATTTTGCTTTATGGGCCGATTTCAGAGCTGACGTTTTAAGCCCATCGAGATTTACACAGGGTAATTTGCATGCACATGTTCAGACTTGGGTTACGCAGCTGCTTAAATCCATTTTCTGTTCTCCCCATTCAGATTATGCAAATTACCTGTGTGTAGTTCACAGCTCAAATTTTGCCAGATTTTTCTTGAGACAAAGACCGGGTTTTTCAATAGCATCTAGACCACTGCCTTTAAAGGCAAGAACTTGCCTTTAAATCAGGCATAGAAAATGGAGAATGAAGAAGAAATTGCTGTAAAATGTCAGACTATATAAAAGCAACAAAATAAAGATACAAAAAAGGAGACCATTTAAAAATCTAAAGTAAAAAAACAAAACAAGTGTCTTGTAAAACCAAGATAAATCATGCCAGACCTTTTTCTACCTTAAATGTCATATAGCAACCAACAGTGAGAAACAGAAACATTTTAGGATAAAAAGAAGAAGAAAAAAAAAAAACGTACAATAGCCTGGTTGCCTAAGTTTGCACTGTCTTATATAACAGTGATTGTGACTGCTCAGAATTAACCAATCACAATCAAATACATGGTCAAAAGTAATTACTCATGATTATGTTAATGATTACAGTGATCAAGTGATTCTGATTAACCCTGAATGAAGATCAGCTGTTTCTGTAGGATTTTCTTGACATCTTGGTTTCATCCAATTGCGGAAGTCATGGTCTGCAAAGAGCTTACAAAGCATGTTCAGGATCTTGCTGTCAAAAGATATCAATTAGGAGAGGGGTACAAAATAATATTGAACAGAATTTTGAAAGAAGAAAAACATCAGATGCACCATGGAATAGCATGCAGGCTATCATCAACCACAGTGACATTACCAAGAACAAGACATCCCTCCAAAATTAATTAAAGGACAAGGAGAAAATGTATAAAGGAGACTGCCAAGAGACCTACAGCAACATTAAAGGTGTTGCTGGAATATCTGGCAAGTACTGTTCGTGCTCTGCAAGAGACGACGATCCCTTGTATTCTTTGCGGGGGGAAAAATGGCCAAGCTGACCTAACTTTTGTCAGAACATCCATACCCTCACCCCAAACCATGTGGCAAAATGTATTATGTATTATGGTCTAATGAGGTCAAAGTATAAATCTCTGGGCAAAGTTCTAAAATATGTTTTTGGTGCAAAAACAAAACAGCTAGTTTCCCAGAGAACACCATACCCATGGTGAAGTATGCTGGTGGAAGCATCATACTATGGGGCTGCTTCTCTTCAGCTGGGACTGGGGCTCTAGTTAAGATCGAGGAAATCATGGAATCACAACAATTGCAGGCTTCTATTAGACAGCTGAAATCACCTTCCAGCATGATAACGACCCAAAGCATGAACCTAAGTAAACAAAGGAATGGCTACAGAAGTAAAAGATCAAGGTTTTGGAACGGCCCAGCTCTAAATCTTATCAGCAACCTGTGGAATGACTTCAACAGGGCTGTGCACAGGAGATACCCTCACACTTTCTGTAATGAAGGGTGCAATAAAATTTCCAGATGTGCTAAGCTGGTAGACTCTTACACATAAAGACTTGAGTGCTGTATTACAAGCAACATGTACTTTACCAAAGTACTAGTGAAAGTATTAGTTAAAACTAGTTAGTTTTTTCTTTTTTTGTTGGCTGCTATATCACATTAAAGGTGGAAAAAAAATGACATACAATTTTAACAGGAAAGTGTAGATTTTTATATCCACTATATATGATGGAGAAGATGGTATGCATTGAAATAATGATGATAACCTCTAATAGGAGTCCAATATACTGCCAATATATTGCTCCATGAATAGTCCAAGTTGTAATCATCACATTAAGCATGCAAATTTGGTTTTGTTTAATGATATAATTGATGTTAACTAAAGACGCCCAATCCAACATTCTCAAAGAGCTTCTGCTCCTCATAAATGTACCTGTTAGATTTTTGGATGATGAAACACGTTAGTTTGCTTTTATCATGAAATAGGCGTAGACGTGTGCTTTCAGAAAGTGCCCTTGAGTAGATAAGCAGTGATTTGCCAGCAGAAACAGGCAGCTGTTGGAGAAACATTCCAGCACAGAGGATCAGAGTGGGGAGAGTGCAGTGCATTACAGCACAGATGTTGTTTACCTCCACTACAATGCTCCAAAGGAGTGATCTAAAGGAGTGATTAAAAATGGTCTGGACCATACTGCATTGTTCACTGTGATCTGTGGGGTAAATACATATTGAATACGTCAACATTTTTCAGCAAAACTATTTCCAATGTGGTTATTCACATTAAATTTTCAAGAGTCATTAATAGTGACTCAAGAAATCCACACATGTAAATAATTCACAACATTAAAGTCCACAAATACAGTGGGGGGGAAATGTATTTGATCCCCTGCTGATTTTGTACGTTTGCCCACTACCAAAGAAATGATCAGTCTATAATTTTAATGGTAGGTT
>JAOUWY010000075.1:21425200-21435268 GCA_025728095.1 Prietella phreatophila
GTGTGTGAGTGTGTATGTGATTGTGCTCTGCGATGGACTGGCACCCTGTCCAGGGTGTACCCCGCCTTGTGCCCGATACTCCCTCTGTTAGGCTCCAGGTTCCCCATGACCCTGAAGAAGGAATAAGCGGTAGAAGATGGATGGATAGATGGTACTGGTAGACTTCATATAATTGAAGGAACAATGAATGGAGCCCTTTATTGGGAGATTCTTGAGAAGAATCTACTGCCATCCACCAGGATGATGAAGATGAGACGTGGGTGGACCTTCCAGCAGTACAACAATCCAAAGCATACAGCAAAGAAAACTCTCAATTGGTTTCAGAGAAAAGACATCAAGGTGTTAGAATGGCCCAGTCAATCACCTGACTTGAATCCAATTGTACAAGATTTAAAGACAATATGTTTGAAGAATGGGCAAAAATCACACCTGAATACTGCAGCCCATTCATTTCTTCATGCAGGAAGTGTCTTGAGGCTGTCATTACAAACAAAGGCTTCTCCACTATTAAACAAGTTTCACTTAGTGTGTTCAATACTTTGTCCTGTGCCATTTCACTTTATTACACATAACTTTATTTATGAACTTTTATGTTGTGAATTCTTTATATTTCTGGATTCCTTGAGTTAATATGGATGCCTGGTGAAAATTTCATGTGAATAGCCTCATAGGAAATATGTTTACTGAAAAAAATGTTGACCCGTTCAATACGTATTTCCCCCACTGTATTTACACTACCGGTCAAAAGACACACATTCATTATTTAGTTCTTTTTCCCCCAGATTATTATTATTATGCTAAAAAGTCATAAAAAACTCAGGAGCAACACAAATGGAATTATGGGAATTATGTTGTAATAGAAAATCAAAAATAAATCAAAATAATTTAATATTTTAGCATCACAGCCAATTTGAGGAATCACCCTGAGATGCTTTTTAAACAGTATTAAAGGAGTTCCCACTGATGCTGGACACTTATCGACTGCTTTTCTGAATATTTTGCTCCAAGTCATCCATTTTTTTTTAA
Source organism: Prietella phreatophila (assembly GCA_025728095.1). NCBI lineage: Eukaryota > Metazoa > Chordata > Actinopteri > Siluriformes > Ictaluridae > Prietella > Prietella phreatophila. Next base: position 21,426,227 of record JAOUWY010000075.1, read on the forward strand.
ATAATTTTTTGGTTTTTGTAAATAAAATATTAGTTTTCTAATGAAAGAATGAATATGTTGGCACAATTATTATTTTTGTTTACAACACTGATCAAACATTTAATCATACACCTTCAGATCAAAAGGTTTTTAAGATCATGAAAAACATTTTAGTCAAGTGTCTCCAAACTTTTGCCCTGTAGTGTAATTCCTTTTATACTCCCACACTAGAAGACTGCATTGTTACGGATAACCTGGTGGTAAGAATACATACATCATAACAGTACAGGATGTATGACAGATGGCATCATAAAAAAGAAAAAAAATATTTCTAGCAACCACAGCACTATTTGTCTACTGTAACTTGGTATCTAGAAGATCTCCCAACAGAAACACATGCAATGACAAAGACATCATCATTCATAATCCTCATAGAAGTCTCTATAATGGTTGGGCTCAGCAGGATTGACACTAATGCCTTTAACCGATGCAAGTTTAATTGTACAGACTATCAAAAAATAATGTCAGCATGCAGATATTCACATTAAAACCAGATTATTACCATTTTTCATCATACTTATAGAGTGTAGAGTATCAGAGATTATAAATGATAAGGCTGCTGAAGAGACACATGATGCATTATAAATCACCACTGAATTTGGGAATACAATGGAACAAATTGTAATATAAATTACATCCATTTTATGCACTTTCTATAGCCTCACAGGTCAGGCTTCTAGCTAGAAATAAACACCTACAGACAGCTGTGAACTATTTTTCATACCAGTGACTATAGCTATGTTTTCATTGACCATCATAGACCATTGCAGGAAGGTGTGAATAGCAATCAAGATTCTAAAGCGTTCAACCAGAAAAGTGGATAAAAGATATCAGACGTTCCATGAGCATATTCCACTTTGCTTAATAACGTCTATTATAAATACAGTAGAAAGATCTGTATGGCTATAGTAATAGAGCTCTTTGTAATGATTTAATCATTAGAAAGCACTGTGCGCCCTCTTCTGCATACATGAGCACTGAGATACCCATGATTTGCTAGTGTCACTGTGATTGACAGGGTACAGAGAGTATACGATCCCTCCCACCCAGAGAGTACAGCCAATTTTGCTCCCTAGGCTCCAAGCCATGGATAGCTTTGGCAACATTTGGATTTAAACTCACCATCTCCTGACAATACAGTGAATAATTTTCTGTTGTACCACTCAGAAGCCCTTACAGGCCAAGATTTAAACTGTTACATTTAGTGAACCAAAAGCATAGAAGAGAATCTCTGACTAGTCTAGTCATTCTTGTTCCTAATTTGTTTTCCAGAAATATTCTTAAAATATATATGCTTCAAATGGGAAGGAAGCTATCGAAGAAAAACTATTTCAACCATTTGACCTATTTCAGCTGTTTGGATCAATTCCAAAATGTAATCAGTTCATCTCCTAGTTATAATGATAATTCCATAATCAAGCTGCAAGCAGTATTTTCGGGGGTCAAGCACCCAGACTCGGTGAGCCACAAATTCACAGACGTGCTACAATTGTTGCATAAGGAATCACAAAGCAGAGTTCCAGAGAGTCATAACTATAGGCAGAGGGAATTAAGAATGGTTTGTAGTTTCATACATTTGCCAGTCCATTATGAGAGAATGGTTTTGAATAACAGAGTTCCTTTGATGACTTTTGTTTAGACAGGTCTCATGTGAGGATTTGATGAATTTGATGAGGATTGGACCAAATTTGGAGGAGGAATAGCAAAAATGGCACTTAGACGGAAGCATTTTCAGCATGTTATTGCAACGTTTGACCAGAAATGTTTTGCATAGCCTCAAGTCATGGTGTTGAAGTTGCCTACTAAGATTAGTGTCAGTGTGCAATGTTTTTGCTGAGTTACAGCCTCACTTCCTGTTTGGCATCAGATTTGTTGGCACATTACAGGCAAACCATTTGGAGTACCGGTAATCAAATTATATAATTTTTGTGAGGCTTACCCTGAAGATGATGTTTGCCAAATTTTGTGATGATTGGACAAAATTTGTAGAAGGAGTACCAAAAAAACAGTTTCTGGCAAAATCCAACATGGTGGAAAATCTCATTATGTGGAAACTGATGTCATGGAGTATGTTAAACTCGTCTCAACCCAGGGAATCACAGGTGTTTTTATATTTTGGACACACGGTTCGAAACATATCACCATAGACCTACTTAAAATTAGGCCACAATTTGACCGGATGGTGGCACTACAGCATTGGCAGCACTTGGCCCAAATTAGGTCAGAATGTTCCTTAGACACTCCCCAATCAATGTGCCAAATTTCACAACTTTTTATCAGATGGTTCTATGGGCTGCCATAGACAACATAGCCTGAATAAAAAGAATAATAAGAAAAGGTAGAATAACAATACAGTGCCTAGGCACCTTCAGTGTCTTACAAACATTCAACCACTCATTCTTGAGATATTGTGCTAATCTCTACTACATTCCTGGCAAAGGGATAAAAAATAATAATAATAATCTTACTTGTAAATCAATATTGTGATATGGAATTAATCATCACCAAGGATTGCAAAATAGAGTATTTGTTTAGAACTGGCTCATTTGATTTCAAACACATAAATGTTCACTTAGGGCATTATATTATTCTGGGCAACATTTTATTGGAGTACTCACCAGTTTAAAGGTCAACACTTTATACGTAATAGGGTCTTCTACAATTTTCTGAAGGTTAGCAGCAACTGAAACATACATATGTCACACAATGAAAGCAATCCTATAATCATATAAATGCTAGAGGTTTAGTTAAAATGTCATTTTTAATGTGAAGTGCACATAAGACTGTGCGTGACCTTACCAACTACAACATCATGTCCATTGACTAGACCAGCGGAAAACAGCTCCTGAGAAACACCCTCAGCAGTATCTATAAGGAAAACACATAAAGGAATAGGAATAGAATAAATAAATGTACAGATGTGGAAACCCCCAAACATTCAAATGCTCATAGTACAAATATCTAGACAGCTCCAATAACATTGCAAATATCAGTACCAGGCCATATGTCTTTTAAACTCTTAAATAACACACACACGGCAACAGCAAGCTCATCTGGGCGATCATGCCAGTCACCCCATGCATGTGCCGTGTCCATGGGGGGCACTAGGCCTTGCATGCTAATGTGTTCAGAGCAGCCCTCACCTCGGCCTGGAGTGAATTCAAACCGTATGTCATTCAACTCCTTCCTCGAATTCCTGTGAGATTCACAGAGAGAGAGAGTGAGAGAGAGACAGAGAAAGAAAGCCAAGAGACAGAGATCAGGCCACCTGTATATCTGTCCAAGAGAGGCAACAGTCAGGAACTAAAACAATTAATATTAAAGCAAAATACTTCATGATAATAGGATATCACTTTCAGACAACAGACATCCCAATCAACCTTTCCCAGGTTGATTTTCTGTACTGGAACGTTTTCAAAAATGTATATTTATTTATGCAAAAGAGGCTTTATCTAATTATTTATGTATACACTCATTTGTAATAAAAAAACAAAACAATGATCGTCTTTTATTGATGTTGGACACGTTCAAGAGAAAGATTTGTAGAACAGTTTGTTGGAAAATAATTTGTACTCTTTTATTTTTCAGCATCAAAGGTCACATAAATCCAGCAATTATCAACATGTTGAGAAATTCCTCGGTAATATCCTTCTAAATAAGAAAGGGACTGAACATATAAAATTTCAAGAATGCAGGTCATCTAGAAAGCATTTTTGGTTCTGAACTGGTTGAAGTCGATTTTAAGTGTTTCCATTCCAGTAAGTGCAGTTTAGAAGATTTGTTGTTTTGATCATTGTATTTCTACAGTTTAAGAGAAGACATGTTGATGCAATTAATCCAAAAATCAAAAAAATTATTTACATGACTTGTTTCTACCTGTAGTGTCTTGCCTTAATGTCCAGAACCTTTGGGAACATACTGGCAGTTAAAATGAAGAAAACTGTGTGTGTGTGTGTGTGTGTGTGTGTGTGTGTGTGTGTGTGTGTGTGTGTGTGAGAGAGGGAGAGTTTTCTATAGAGGCACATGTATAATTTTAAAGGTTTTTTGAAGGACCTTGCCGAAATGCAGTCTGTCACTGTTTTTAAATTGATTAAGACCCTGGTTTTCTTATGATGACATTGTCGTCTAAACATGATGAGTGAAAATATGTCTATGCGCTTATTTGTGTCTCTGTATTTATTTGTAACCGTGCTGCTGCCACTTGCCAGGACACTCTCGTAAAAGAGATTTTTAATCTCGAGGAGTTTTTTATCCTGGTTAAATAAAGGTTTGAATGAATGAATAATACACACAATGTGGTAATCTGTTATTAGCCTCACTGAACCCTATTTTAAATTAGACTAAATCCAATAGATAGATTATTTCTAACACAATTATTATTAATATTATAAGTAATATTAAAGAGCTTTCAAGTGCTCATTGGTTTTACAGTGGTTTCAATAATAATGAAGTGAATATTTAAACATTAACATGAGAATTATTCATCAGCATTTACTAGATGGAAAGAGCGCTAGAGCTCTAGGGAGTGTGAGTTTGGAAAGTGGTCCAACCACCTACTTTGGAGTTGGACTAGGCTTAATTACTTGGCTCAATAAAGAAAGACTTTTCTTGAACGTGTTACAGCAGAGCAGACACTAATGACTACCTTGTTCACCCTACATATACATTTTTTAAATCCCTTAGTACTACAAGGCCTGGAAAAAGAGATTGGAGAGCTGCTTCACAAGTGATCACAACAGTAAACTGAAAAGAGTGAATAATGTACTTGGAGAGGTACAGTGGTGCTAGAAAGTTTGTGAACCCTTTAAAACAAATGAGACAAAAATCTTATACCTGGTCATTTATTTATTGAGGAAAATGATCCAATATTACATATCTGTGAGTGGCAAACGTATATGAACCTCTATGATTAGCAGTTAATTTGAAAGGGAATTTTGAGTCAGGTGATTTGAATCAATGGGATGATGATCAGGTGTGAGTGAGTGCCCTGTTTTATTTCAGGAATAAGTGTCTCTCAAAGTCTAATCTTCACGTTTGTTGCATCACGTCAAGGAGATTTCTAAGGACATCAGACAAAGAGTAGTTGATGCTCATCAGGCTAGAAAAAATTTACAAAACCATCTCTAAAGAGTTTGGAGTCCACAATCAGACAGAGTGTGTACAAATGGAGGAAATTTGAGATCATTGTTACCCTCCCCAGGAGTGGCTGACCAACAAAGATCACTCCAAGAGCAAGACGTGTAATAGTCCATGAGGACACAAAGGAGCCAGGGTTACTTCTAAGCAACTAAAGGCCTCTCTCACATTGGCTAATGTTAATGTTCATGAGCCCACCATCAGGAGAACACTGAACAACAATAGTGTGAATGGCAGGGTTGCAAGGAGAAAGCCACTGTTCTCCAAAAAGAACATGCTGCCCATCTGCCATTTATTAAAGGTCACGTGGACAAGCCAGAAGGCTACTGGAACAATATTTTGTGGATTGATGAGACCAAAATAAAACATTTGGTTTAAATATGAAGGGATATATTTGGAGAAAAGAAAACACTGCAGTAGAGTATAACAACCTTATCCCATCTGTGAAGAATGGTGGAGGTAATATCATGGTTTGGGCCTGTTTTGCTGCATCTTGAACAGGACCACTTGCCATTATTGTTGGAACATTGAATTCTGAATTACACCAGTGACTTCTAAAGGAAAATGTCAGGACATCTGTCCATAAATTGAATCTCAAGATAAAGTGGGTCATGCAGCAAGACAACGACCCTAAGCACACAAGTCATTCCACCAAAGATTGGTTAAAGAATAAAGTTAAAGTTTTGGATTGGTGAAATCAAAGTCCTGACCTTAATGCAGTATCAATGTTGTAGAAAGACCTGAAGCAAGCAATTCATGTGAGGAAACCCACCAATATCCCAGAGTTGAAGCTGTTCTGTACTGAGGAATGGGCAAAAATTCCTCCAAGCCGATGTGAAGGACTAATCAACAGTTACCAGAAATATTTAGTTGCATATATTGCTGCACAAGAGGGTCACACCAGATACTGAAATCAAAGGTTCACATACTTTTGCCACTTACAGATATTTAATATTGGATCATTTTCATCAATAAATAAATGACCAAGTATAATATTTTTTTTATCTCGTTTGTTTAATTGGGTTCTCTTTATCTACTTTTAGGTCTTATATGAAACTGTTATGATTTTTTAGGCAATATTTATGCAGATATATAGACCATTCTAAAGGGTTCACAAACTTTCAAGCAAACTGTATATGCCAAACTGCCTTATGTTGCACAAGCGACTAGTGGAATAGATCTGGTTTCCACCCACCTCGCAAAAACACACAGCTAAGTGGATTGGCTATGCTAAACTGCTTCTAGGTCTGAATGTGTGTGTGTGTTTGGGTGCCCACCTTATGTCCATTGTTCCCCAGATAGGCTCTGCAACCTTCTCCAGGTTAGAGTGGTTACTGAAGATGAGTGAATGATATTTATGCATAAAATCATATAGGTATTACCAGATCCTGCTTGCAGTTCATTCAAAGTGTGCATCACGTGTGTGTATTATACTTCACAGATCACTAATGAAAATCTCCATGTCCAACTGCGTTATACTGCTAACCGTGCTGATTTAGTAGATTGACAGTTGCATTAGCCTCATTTCCTCTAATCCCAGATTAAGATGACAGCAGTTATCACTGATCTTATTTGAGCCTTATAAATATCCTCTACCACTACCCACACACTGCTAAATCCAATGTTATAGTGGTAATCTAGTAATTTAAGCTGGACATTCATGGGAGTATCAGAGTCGGCGTGAGTTGATGAAATGGAACAATATTTCGCGCTGCGCTGCAGGGTACAGCGAGAATGTGGGCCGCAAGTTAAGCTGCAATCCAAATGCGCATACAAAGATTTCACTTCTATATTTGTTTACTCCCAGACTAGCAGCACATCAGCTGACAAGCAGCCATCTGTAGGGGCGTGACATCAAAATCTCAGCCCGCAAAAAAGGGATAAAGAGAAAAAGGCTCTGTGTTATCTGTCGACAGAGAGAGAGGGCTGTGTCTCCTCCTTGCCTGTCATAGCCATATCTGACTTGCACACCCTGAACCTTCCATCTCAATCTGCCTGCTTATTTTCTGTCAGGAGAAAATGTCAGCCACAGACAGAGATATAAAGAACAAGAGGGAACTGAACCGATTACAATGTGTTGGGAAAAGTAGACCGTAAGGATTAGGATTATAAGGGAAAATGGGAGAAAGGAATTCTACCCTACTTTTTAAGGTGTTTGAATAGTTGAATGATAAAAGATCACTTTTAATAGAGGACTGATGTAACAGGTGTAAATAGTTGTTATACTGTCCCACTTTGTCGATCAAATGTTTCCAATACCTGTTTAATTATGCATAAACTGTACAGGCACTATAACATGTCTACCGTTATTCCACATCACCTCTTGAATTCTTCATTCTGATTGGTCAGAAGGTTTTGATTAATTTTCCATAACAGCAGCTATGACAGTAGTTCTGGCTGCAAGTCATATCTCAGGCTCATTCTAATACTTTATTGTTTGTATAATAACTATATATAACTACAGTGCCCTCCACTATTATTGGCACCCTTGGTAAATATGAGGAAAGAAGGCTGAATTTGTCTTTATTGTTTAACCTTTTGATTGTCCGTTAAAAATTTAACAGAATTTTTCTGTTTAAAAAATTCACAAAAATACTCTGCTCTCATGGATATCAAACAATTGCAAACACAACAGAGGTTTATCAAAAAATATTTGTTAAACAGAGGTGATTTTTTTTCTTTAATGTATAATCATTACTATGGTGTCTATTTAACATTTATGGATATCCATTGTCAGCTCTTTGTTAGTTTAGTTCATTGTAATCATTGTAATTGTAATCATTGGCAAATCACTGTGGAATAAGAGGAATAAACCACTTTGGGATGTGCTGTTGTAGAAAAATAATCAACTTCAGAGTGGTTACCACTCCATTCTTAATTATTTTCCTATAACAGCAAGCCAGTCATGTTTTATTCCTTTCATAATACTGTACACCAATCAGCCATAACATTACAACAACTGACAGGTGAAGTGAATAACATTGATTATCTCGTTACATCACGCAGCATGTGAACAGTCAGTTCTCAAAGTTCATGTGTTGGAAGAAGGAAAAATCGGCAAGCAAAAACGGCAGGTCTTGTTGGGTTTTCCCAGTATGTATTGGTTAGTACCTACCAAAAGTGGTCTAAGGAAGGACCCCACAAGACCTGCTGTTTTGAAGATGCACTGATCCAGTCAGATAGTCATCACAATTTGGCCCATGTCAAAATCGCTCAGATCCTCATGCTTGGCCATTTCTCCTGCTTCTAACACATTGACTTCCAGGCCTGACTGTTCATTTGCTGCCTAATATTTCCCACCCCTTGATGTACTGTATCGTGTAATCTGTAACGTGGTAATCAATATTATTCACTTCACCTGTCAAGAGTTTTAAAGTTATGGCTGAACGATGTATATGCACTGTAACAGCTAGAATTTAGCAGAAAGTTATGGCTCATGCTTAAACAAGCGTATCTTAGCATTTTAGTCTAACCCACCAGATGTGATGGATTTACCTGTCTGGAATTTGGCAGTTCTTGCATACTAACTGCACTGGTACTCTGCACTAACGTTAAGTTACACTGTAAGTGAAAAGTTCCTGTGTACTTAAGTATTCCATCAGAACGCAAATTTTCTTGGACAACCAGCAGTTCATAGGCGTGCTGGTTTTGAATTACGGTGCAAATCTGAAGTTGATAAACATAAGATATAACTTGAAGATTTACATGTGCTGCTATTATTAGTCTGTAACAGTGTACCATTTTTGTAAATATTTGATTATATCTTTTCATGTGACAACACTTAAGAAATGTCACTTTGCTACAATGTAAAGTAGTGAGTGTACAGCTTGTGTAACAGTGTAAATTTGCTGTCCCCTCAAAATAACT
>JAOUWY010000075.1:21473504-21483641 GCA_025728095.1 Prietella phreatophila
AGACACACACACACTATACTGCAGCCCAGAGTTAAATGTCACAAAGGACCAGTTGATCAGGGAACTGCTGCAACTTTTTTACTCAAACTGTAAAATAAACAATATGAACCCCCCTCATTACAGATATATTTTATAGCATAACTCATTCAGATATTGACCTCGTTGTTTATATTATATTAAATTATGTTTAATAATATTTAGAGCTGCAACAACTAATTGATAAAACCGCTAATAATTGATTATGAAAATCATTGTCAACGAATCTCATTATCGATTAGTTGGTCTGCACGCGTACGTTTACTCATTACGTTACTTTTGTTCTGAAAACATGCTCTGGAGAGTTAATATTAAAGTTGTGTCCCAAATGATGTACTATACACTTACTCTCTTCATTATATACTCTACAGTCAAGTGCAGTGTTTCAGCAGACACAAAAACTGACCCTAGTGGTCAGTGGTATAATTGCAGGGGATCCGTAGGAAAGTATTATATGTTTTTTTTGTTAAATGTGTGAAAATATATTCAAATGAGATGTGTTAAAATTAATCAGTTTGGTTATGCGCAAATATCACGTTATCTGAGCTGACGATAATTCATTGATGGATTTATTTACATGATGAAATGATCATTTGCAAAAACCTGTGAGTGGTAGACAAGTTCAGGTGTCGCATTGATGGATAAAATAAACAAAAGATAATTCAGAGCGTCAAATTAAATGTCACACCAACTGTAAAATGTAATTGAACCCTGTATTTCTACCAATGAGATTTGAACCAATCCCCGGGGAATGACAGGTTCTACCAATCAACCAGAGACTGCTTGACTGTAGAATTCAGTTCTTTTTGTGCATCTATAAAAAGAAATACATTCATACTTGTGTGTATATATAAGTCTGAATGTATTTCTTTTTATAGATGCCAAATAAAGCACTGAATTCTACAGTCCTATCTGAAGTATAATTATTCCTAAATGTTGTTTTTTAAACCAGCAATGCATGTTGGTCTAAGCTAACATTATTTATAGACATTCTTGTTCCTAGTTTAAGCTCAATAATAAATAGGCCTCCACTGTAAAAAAAAAAATAAAATAAAATAATAATAATAATAATAAAACCCTGAACGCTCTGGCTATGCTTCACAAACCCCCATTCCCTGTTCCCCACTCTGAGAACCAAAGGCTTAAATTATTTTATCCTTAATTCTCAGGGTTTGAAAAAGTCTATGGAAAATGTCTTAGGTGTGGTCAAGGCCTGTTATTCTTATCCATCCCTCCCACTCTTCTCGACTCCAGCTCAACTATCTTCACGTTTTGTCTTGCACGGGTAAGTCAGACTGTGACAAAACAGTTGTGTGTGTGTTCCCAGTGCAGACTGATACTCTGCAGTTATAAATAACACCACCCACTGTTTTCCAAACACAGATTAATCGTACTGCAGTTTTAAAAAGATCTACAATGTCACGTGTTCACATTACAGCATATTTATGTTCTGCATTGTGTGCAATTTTTTTCACTCAAACTGTTTAAAATACTTTTCTGAATCCATTCGACAAGTCTGTGTAGACATACAAGAATGATTTACAGCACATACTTCTGCATTGAATGTATTGTGGGTTTGTTAGCAGCTACTTCCTCAACATCTGCTTTCTGATGTGCTTCATACTGCCATACTTGGTTATGTTCTTGCTCTTTACAAGGAGGAAAGGAAAATGTTGTCCATTGTATTTGGGAGATGTAAGTAGGACCAGATATTGTGAATGGACAAATGTCATCCTTCTTGCAAAGCTAGTGGGGCCTTTAAATTCAATGGAAGTGGTGTGTAGTAATGTTGATTTTAATGTTGGTGCTAATTTCTAACACAGATCTTCCTCTGACACATGAACAAGTGTCTGTTGCTATGTAACAAAAATGCTTTGAAAAGAAAATCTCCCCAAAAGCATAGTCCGGATAACAATGCTGTTGTTGTCTTTTTGTTGTCAGGTTCATTGCAAGGCCATGTGCTCTGGGACTGAAAATCCAAGCGAACGGGCCTCGGAAGGCTCAAGCAAATGCTATTTTGGAGAAGGTCTTCACTGCTATCACTATGGTATGCAGAGTTTCTCATTTCCCATAGCCAGTGTAATTGCATTTTAGCGTCATCCTTCTGTATCTAGAACGAGGCAACAAAGGATTAACCCTTTAAACATCCATATTAGTATGTAGTTATTCGTGATGAAGCATATAGGAATACGTTGTGCCTCATTTATTAATTGTGTAATAATTCATGGCAGATTTGAAAAAGTTTATGTATTACTGATTTTCCTTGTACTCACATGCATATGTTGATGAATTTAAAGCAACGATAAATTACTGAACGCATTAATAGCACAGCTGATTTACGTTTTACTGCTGCCAATGAAACGCCATAAAAGGCAAAGCTCACAGAGCTGAAAATGACCAAATGAGCACCTCCTGAGCGAGCCGTGTGCACTAAGTCTTCCAGTAATGCAGCTCATCCATTGCAGATTAAACCTGAATTCTTCTACAGGGCGCCAGTTCATTTGTCCTAAATGAATGGTGGGTCTTATTTGTGTTCATTTATGTTTTGTTTTGTTGTTTTTTTATCGCCGTCTTTTACCCTTGGTCATTAATATAAAACGACCAAATTCCACAAAGCTTGCATTAAAATTTCATGTGCAGTTGAAATACTTTTAATAAGCTTTTAAAACTTGGCAATGTTATCCATTTACACATTAGCAATAACTTGCGTTATTATACAATATTAAGCCTCTCAATCGAACTTCACATTAGAGAGTCCTCTTGTATGTAAATTTAGGATACAGGCTTTTTCCATCTCACTGGATTTGCATAAATACCACATTTGTTGTGTAAATGCTCCTGCAGAAATGATGCACAAATAAATTCGTTTACAGTCTGCTTGATAAATGAGGCCCACTGTTTAAATACAAGCAAGACATTCTTATGAAAGGAATGACTTCACGTTTGTGTGGGGTTTATTAAGAAGTCGCATGTTGACATAATTCTTTCTTGTAGACTTTTTTTTTATACTCCAATCTAGGGTTCAAAGTCTCAGTCTCAAAGGACTAGTTGATCTTCGATCTGTTGCATAAGTTCATAAGGGATTTTAACCTGATTTTTCAAGGTTTGCTTCAAACTAACCCTTGTTAAAATGCAAGGCTTTTGGTGCTGTAAATAGAAATCCTTTTGACTAGTGGAAAAAAAAGGGTTTGTTAATCTTGGTTTGTTAAGTTCTAAGGTTTGTTAGTCTTCGATCCATCCCCCCTCGTCATTCTAAACTTTTTATCTCTTACAAAAACAATGCTACTAGTGTGCACTTGAGTACAAGATTAACAAGCTTAAACACCCACTGCAATGAATTATTCAGTAACCACAGTGAAACGAATAGGAAACCTATATAGTTATGTAATATAGATTCTGATCTTTTGAATGAGCTAGAAGTTTGTAAGGAAGGACATTTAACTTTGGCTCAGGCGCACACACCACATTGTAAATAAAAACCTGATAAGTGACGCCGTATGTAAGATGTAGATGACATGAGCCATTTATAATCAAGTAATCTCAATTGGAGATGAATGAAAATTTTATATCAGCCAAAAAACATTAGCATGACTTGGTATAAAAATATAGACCCATGTCTGAACCTGAAACCCGAGGGCTGATTGCAGCAACTCACTACCTATTTCTAGATGACTGTTGTGTCTGGAAATTGAGGCCAGGTTAATGTTCGCTGTAATATGCCCCATTTTGGCTGCACACAATACACAGTCACTCTGAGCCTTGAATATTGATGAAGGAAGAAACACACGTGAACTTTGATCAATTCCTGTAGCATTTTATGCTTATGATTTTAAATACATCTCCATTTAAAGCCCCTGCATTTGTTTATGTCAGTAGCGAGTGTTATCCTTCCACAGATCCAGCGTGAAGGTAGAAGTGAGTGAGTGTGACATGCCTAGATTTATCAGTGCCAGCATTTGCTTATCTGCTAGCACTATTTTTGGCATACCAATGAAAAAAGGTTTCTTGACAAATGTTCAGCTTAATGAGCATAGACTTGGCCAGCATTAGCGGAGATCAGACAGTCAGACAGCTCGTCACTGTAGGAGCAGAGAAAATGTAGAACAGCCTCAGGCTTGCTCATTGTAACAGATATTTGGTAATTGAATATGTGAACAGGGTGTAATGGCAGTCTAGATTTGTACTGTAATGGGCAGTTTGAGAAAGAGTACAAAACACACTGACTTGAGTGCTGAAGCATGTAACCGAAGCATGTAAAAATCACCTATCTGCTGTTGCATTACTCACTAAATGGTTTCAAACTGCCTATGGAAGCAATATCAGCACAAGAACTGTTCATCAGGAGCTTCATGAAATGGGTTAACATGGCTGTGCAGCTGCACACAAGTCTCAGATCACCATGCACAATGCCCAGCGTCGGCAGGAGTGGTGTAAAGCACGCCACCACTGGACTGCAGCCTTGGAAACATGTTCTCTGGAGAGATTAATCATGCTTCACTATCTGGGAGACTGATGGGCGAATCTGGGTTTGGCGGATGCCAGGAGAACACTACCTACCGGAATGCACAGTGCCTTAGGGCAAAGTTTTTTGGAGGGATAATGATCTGGGGCTGTTTTTTACGAGTTGGGCCCTTTAGATCCAGGGAAGGGTAATGTTAGTACCGCAGCATACAAAGAAGTTTTAGACAGTTGTATGTTTCCAACTTTGGGGAAGGCCATTTTCTGTTCCAGCATGACTGTGTACCTGTGCACAAATTAAGGTTCATAAAGACCTGGTTTGATGAGGTTGGTGTGAAGTCCTGACCTTAACCTCACTGGATATCTTTGGGGTGAATTGGAACATTAAACGCCAACATCATCCAAAATCAGTGCCTGACCTCACAAATGTTCTTTTGTCTGAATGGACACACAGACACGCTCCAAAAGCTTGTAGAAAGCTTTCCCAGAAGAGTGGAGGCTGTTATAGCCACAAAGGAAGGGGCAAAATCCAGGTTAATGCTCATGGTTTTGGAATGGAATGTCCAACAATCTCATATATAGGTGTGATGGTCAGGTGTCCACATTCTTTTGGCCATATAGTGTATGTCTGAATAATGTTTTATGCATGGACTGAATGTAAGAATTTTTTTTACCCAGAGTTTAAAATAGCAAGCAACCATGTGACAGTCATTTCTTGTGTGATTTTGCCACACAAAGCCTTAATTCCGATGATGAGCAATGTTATATTTAAGATTTTTGTCAATTATGTAATTATGATGCCAATCCTATATATCACAGCTTGTCTGATGCACTGCAGTTCTCCACTCTCATGGGGTCATTCACATAAGACTAGCATTAGCCACCATCTGTCGAGCTAACAAACATAGAGACACGTCAGTACGGGGAAATTCAGCCAAAAATGGTAGGAGAACTGTCTGTTAGTGATTCAGGAGCCTACTGCATACTCTGCTGTGAACCTTGATGATATGTCTTCTACAGGGGACAGATTTATTTTTTCTTGTTGTAGAATAGACACAAGTAGACAATTTTATTACATTTTGATCTGCATTGGCATTGTACCTTGTGTACATTGTGTTTGGTACTTCACTACAGCAAATTTGGTCAAATGTTTAAATTACATTTCAGATGACAATAAAACAGTTCTGGGTATTTTTAAGTGTTAAATTTAGTGAAGATACCTGCAGACTCGTGTACCTGTGCTAGTTTTATTGTACTTTAAAAATGAAACTGCATCATTTTAAACAACATTATGGACTACATAACATAATTTTTGACTTGTATAATAAGTTCATTGTATTATTTTTCGTACTAACATACTGTGTCGTTATCATCATGTCAGGTTATGAGGTCTAATCAATACTAAGCCCACCCAGGTTGAAGTTGAAACATGGCATAGTTCTGAATGGTTGTACGCCAGTGCTGCTCAGTGTCTGACGTGTATTGTTTTGTCTCTCAGCATCCTGATGAAAAGAGGTTAGAGGGCTTGTCAAAGCAGCTGGACTGGGACGTGAGAACAATCCAGCGCTGGTTTCGACAGAGACGCAATCAAGAGAAACCGAGCACTCTGACCCGCTTCTGCGAGAGCATGTAAGACTCGTCATAGCATTTTTTTTTTTAAACCTGTGTAAATAGAAATGTAGCCAGCTAAGTCACTACCAGATGTTTTGTTTTTCAAGCTGAAGCAGATTTGCTGTAATCCAAATGCTTTTATATGTATTTTTTCTGTTAAGACAAACTGCACTCACTGTGCTTGGCTCAGTAGGAAGAGAGAAAAGTGTATTAAACCTCACGGCTGTTGGTTAAACTCTCTCCAGGAGTGCTAGAAAAACAGAGCAAGGTTTACACTCCGATGATCTTGCTTTGCCTTCACAGTAATGAAGCAGTGGGACACTGTGTTGTTTCTCTTGATATCTCTTCGTTGCAAAATGCAATTTTTGTGTTCCCGTTGCTCATCACCTATGTTGTTCTTCTCAAATCATATGCAGTGTATAATGCGTAAAACGCTTGGGTGTATGCTGCTATAGGAAAATAATCAACAGCGGTATGTGTGATGCGGCCTGATTACCATTTCCATTGAAGTAGTTGATTATAGCAGCACATCCTGAAGGTTTTTTATTCCTCTTACACTACAAATATTTGCCAGTGTTTTACAATGTTATCATGAATTTCATTACTAAAGAACAACATGTACTTTTTACCCACATATAGTTAGGTTTAATGTTGTGGAATATCCATGAAAATGTTTTTACTCCTTCCATAAATATTAGATAAACATCTCTCACAAAGCTTCAACATATTAGCAATTGTTCATTTTTTAACACTTAAAACACGTTTCTTAAAACACTTTAAAAAACAAAACAAAAAGTTTATTAGTCTTAGATTATGTAACGCATCTTATGTCCCTTTGATTTAACTGTAACTGAAACGAATAAGTGAGTTAATATAAACCTGGGATTTGAATTACAGCTAGCTTTACTCTGAGAAGAGGCTTTCATACTGGCAGTTTAGTCTGGAACACAGCACGGTTTGCATGAAAAACTACTCATGTTGAAGCGGTCATGCGGACATGAAGCGCACCACAGAAACGAGCCTGAGACTACATGTAGGAGGGGGCCTGAGTTTGGGTTGCACTAGATCTGTGCCGCAATTCCTGTGTATGGAAATGCAACTCGTTGTTCAGGAAGTAAAGTAGCCTGCATATGTGTTTTAGCCGATGAAGACATCATTAGTTTCCACAACGTACATGTACCATGAGTGGCAAGGGACACAGAAGAGGTCCACTGCTGCTCATAATAGCAGCTAACCAATTTTTTAAAAAAAACTGCATTGTGTTCTCCATGAACGTTTGTGATAATGTAGGATGAACACAAATGCACAGTAGTTCAATAAAATCAGGTGAGTCTGCTGCGGGGGACGACGTGAATTCAGACCGCAGCAAACATGCCCAGTGTGAAACCCACTAGAGCTGTGCTGTTATACAAAACTGATCAACATCTGACCAATCAGATTCGAGAAATAAACAGTGCTATGAAAGTCACATTTGCTGTTTTTGCAACCGAAACAGCTGCTGGCTATGCAGATGATGTTGAAATGTTGCACACTGCCTGACTGGACTTTAAAAACAACATACTGAAAAGTACTCTTAGGTTTGACTTGCTCATACTTCTCAAACAGCTTTATATGGCTTTATGTCTGTACGTGGATATGGCTATAAACAGTTAGGGCATCAGGCTTGGACATCATTTCCATGTAATTATTTCTTTGTCTGCAGGATGTTTGCATGGTAAATTGATAAGTTGCCATCTACTGCATTTCCTCTTTTCATAACTGTAACTGAGGCAAAGTGGTGAACACATCGAGGCCAGAGACATTTGATTAGGGAAACAGGGCATACAGTTCTTCATTATCCTGCCTGCGGCATTCTCTGTCTATGGTGAAGCCTCTCTCCGTCTATAGCACTCGGAACCGTATTCTACACTGACATTCTGCTTCTGTACTTTTCTTTTTAAGGCCATTTTCTTAATTGTGAGAAAACGGGGCTGGTTTTGAGTGCAGTTTAACAGAATTACATCTTGAAATTTCACTGTGCAGGAAATATCCTTAAAATCTTCAGTATGAGCTCCTAATTCACTCTGCACAAGTCTTCGCTTGTTCTTCACTGAGGTGATTGAGTAACATTTAAATCGCTGCACCTAACTACAGGTTCACTTCCTCCATAGTTCAGTCATTATGTAACAGTATGTCAAAAAAGGGGTGTTAAAGGGTGTTTTCACATTGAGTTAGTTTTAAAAGACCCAAACCCAGTTCACTTAAAGTGAACCAGAAAGGGAACCAGCTGAAAGTGACCTCAATCCTTTTGGTGTTCACAAATATAATGGACTCAAAAGAGAACCTGGTTCTTTTTTTGGTCCTCTTCAGCAATGACGTGCTCTCAGGCCCTTTCTTGTTCACACCACAACTTCAGAAGAACTCAGACCCCAGCTCGCACCCAAAATTTAATCCAAGTCGTCATAGAAGGGACAGGAATCCTTCATTTCAGCAGACTCTCCGCTTTGACGCATTTTACCATGGGTCCTCGTGTACTTCTGTTGTAGTTTTTTCACTTTTACCCAGCATTGTGGTGCTGTTCTGTTATAGCCTCTTTCCTTCATTTTTTGATAAAACAAAAACACTTTTATGTTCTTATGAGTTGACAATAGTCATTTAATAGGCATTTAATGCAATCCTCTTTCCAAATTTCAAGAAGTGCACAGCTCTCCTCCTGACATCCAACCCAGAGACCTGACATGCTGAAAAGTTTTGTGTTGTTTTCAGCAATGACGGAACATGGCTGCAGGGACGGCAAGCCTCCAGATACACATGCCGAAACGAAATGCAAAGGGGGACCGGGACATCATTGCTTTCACATATCACGAAACATTTGAACGAAAAACGGACCCACAATGAACCGTTCTCAGTTCGCACTCACCTCCGGAGACAGTCTGAACACAGTTCACTTTTGGGTCTTTTAGGTGGGTCTGAGATCACTTGGTTTGTAAACATAAACATGCTGAACCGCTCCGAGAGCCTTTGGAGGGCTCAAACGAACTAGGTGTGAAAACACCCAAAAATACACCAGGTTTATCAGGTACACCTACTGTACAGGTGCGATCAGTATTGACATTGGTAAAAGGTGCATGTATACCATAGTGGAGTTGAATACTGTGATTCTGGTTGGTCAGAAGGTCCATCCATCCATCCATCTTCTACTGCTTATTCCTTCTTCAGGGTCGCGGGGAACCTGTAACATACAGTAACTATTAAAAGATAAAGCATGTGTCCTTCATTAATTAAGTTAAACAAAAATTCTATTGCCATTTCTGAGGTTTAACATTAGTAAACCTCTTACGAATAATACCATGCCCCAAACTCCACCTGGAGTCAGAGGCGCATCACACCATCCTGTTGGATATTTTCTTGAAACAGAACACCCAGTCATGGTTCATTCCTTACATAGCAGTAAATGGGCTACAGTCGTAATTGTACACCTAGAAAATGCACCTGCGACCGTTAAGAATAGATATGAGGTGTGCCTAATAAACTGTCAATTCAGTGTATACTTCCTCATAAGAATTGCCGTGTTCCCCCGTTCACTATGATTCTCATACTTTCTGGTCCTGTAAGTCAGAGTGAATGCCGAAGCGAGATTGGATTTCTCAACGCCTACAGAGCGCAAGGAATAATCGAAGTTGTCATAGAAACACCATATGACTTTAACATTCCACAGTGTGCGTGGTCAGTGTCAGATTTTTGACGGAGCACTTAAGAGTGGAGAAAAACACTCATAAATCATATTTCCGCTCATATTTGCATTTTCCATTCAAATATGTGCTGGTGAGACTAGCAGAGGTGTTTTATAGCATATCTGCATCCATACTTCTAGACTCTGTCTTAAGCAGAGTGCTTCAGCTCAGTAACCAGTAATCCTATATTAATAGCCCTGATTGGACAGTACCGCAATCTCTCTCTCTCTCTCTCTCTCTCTCTCTCTCTCTCTCTCTCTCTCTCTCTCAAACTGTTTGTCTAAACTGTTGCCAAGCAACTGCTTTGACCTATCAATAA
>JAOUWY010000075.1:21511942-21528732 GCA_025728095.1 Prietella phreatophila
GTGTTGTGTGGCGAAACAAGGAAAGAGGTGTTGGATAGGTTGGAAGTGTGGAGAAGTGAAGTGGAGGACCGCGGTCTTAGCAACCATCCATAACACCTTAGCAACCTCCTAACAACCACCAAAAGTACCCTAGCAACCATCCAGAACACCCTAGCAGTCACCTAGCAACACCCTAGCAACCACCCAGAACATCTGAGCAACTGCCTAGCAACCACACATAATACTATAGCCCATAACAGCCATTACACTCTACCAACTGCCTAGCACCCATCTATAACACCCTATCAAGCTCCTTACAGCCACCCAAAGTACCCTACCAACCTCCTAGCAACCATCCAGAATACCCTAACAGCCACCTAGCAACACCTTAGCAACCACCCAGAACACCCTAGCAATCACGCAGAACACCATAGGAACTGCCCATAACACCGTAGCAACCACCCAGAACATCTGAGCAACTGCCTAGCAACTGCCTACAAACCGTCTAGAACACTCTAACAACCACCCAAAGTACCCTACCAACTGCCTAGCAACCACCCAGAACACCATAGCAGCCACTTAGCAACTGCCAGGAACAACCTAGCAACAGCCTAGCAACCGCCCATAACACCCTAGCAACCGGCAATTATACCCTAGCAACAGTCTAGCAACCACCCAGAGCACCCTAGCAACCACATAGTAACTGCTTAGCAACCACCCAGAACACCCAGGCAACCAGATAACAATTTGGAACACCCTAGCAACCCCCATAACACCCCTTCAAATACCTAGCAAAGCCCCTGCAGCCACACAGAATGCCTCAGAAACCGTATAGCAATCTATCTGTCTGAGAGACATAAAACTTTCAAACTTTTAAAATGTAAAACTGCTTAAAATTTCAAGTTTTTAAAACCATTTCAATCTTAAAACTGCTACAAAATCGCTATCTAATCAACTTTACAACAATTGGCACTCTATCTTTCAGATTTTCTGTTTCAAGCCAACATCAAAGTTTGTTGTGATGAACTTTACCTATCTTATTTGTCTTTTCAGTTCATTGTATACAGTATAGATTTTGTTTCTATTGCAAGTCGCACATTTTGTTTTCTCATCCTTTGTTATTACATATGTTTGTCTCCTTTGCTTATGTACATATGTGATTGTTTACAGTTGTAAGCATCTTTGGTTGACTGAAAACATGTTATGAAAAAAACCTATTATTATTATTTGTACACTATATGGCCTAAATTTTGTCACACCCAAAATCACACCCATATGTGATTTTTGAACATCCCATTCCAGATTTATTCCCCCTTGGCTATTACAATATTTTGCTTGTATTTTCTCATTTGTAAGTCGCTTTGGATAAAAGCATCTGCTAAATGAATAAATGTAAATGTACAATAGCCTCCATTCTTCATGGGAAGGCTTTCGACTAGATTAATTCTGCAATGTGGCTATAGGGGATTTGTGATCACTCAACCCCAAAACCATTAGTGAAATTGGGCATTGGTGTCAGGTGAGGAAGCCTGGGGCACAATGGGTACAGTGGGGTTGAGGCCAGGGTTCTCTGCAGGCTACTTGAGTTCTCCCACTTCAGTGCTGACAGACTATGTCTTTATGGCTCCCAGTTTGTTCAAAGGGGTATTGTAATGCTGGAACACGTTGTGGGCTTCTTGGTTCCAGTGAAGCGAAATTTTAATGCTAGAGACAATTGTATGCTTCCATTTGTGGCAACAGTATGGGGGGGGAAACCACATATGGGTGTGATGGTAAGGCCATAAAGTGTATGTCTTGTGGCACTTTCAGTATATGATGATTCATTTCAAATAGTTTTTTCTGTTATCTTGGAAAGGTTAATACAATTCTATTTCATTGTTTCGGACCACCAGAGACGGTCACTACATGCTGGAAGGAGTTGCGTCTCACACACCACATCAAGAACGTCATATGATTCAGTCACACATTATCTTGACCGATGGCATGTTGAAAACTACAACAGTTTCCACCTACGTCATGATCGGTCTCTATCATTTTTGCTGAGAGATCTCACTTGAGCATGCACAGCTTTTGGGTGGGCGTTGCTCCCCACTGTAGCTGTGTTTTAAGAAAACAAACAAACATATTGGATTTTGGATTTGTCAGTGGATTATATTGGAATCATTGGAATTGCTTATTGGATTACTCATTGGAACTGTTGGTTATCCAGGGTTTTCATTAAATGTCAGCATTTCCTGTCAGCGGAATTGAGATGAGTGTCTATATTAGAACTCATTGGTTAGCCAGGGTTCTAACTAGACTGTGTGTACAGACCTGTTGCCTTCATCTATCATTGTGCCATAATTGCGCTCACTGGTGAACCAGAGTGTCATTCAGTATACTTGCAATTACTGTGACAACCACATAATGCGCGTATTCATCACAGTGCCATATAAAAAAATTTGTTTAACCCATTGGTTGACCACTGTTTATTCTTCTTTGGTGTATATAGTTATGGCTGCCTCATGCTCCATATGTTCAGGTCCTATGGATCTTATGAATGCTCATGTTCAATGCCTTGCCTGTCTAGGCATCAAGCACCTCAGGTTGGCCCCAATTGATCGTTGCTCAGAATCTAGTTTAATGCCATTTGGAGATTAGGCAACAAGGGGTGGCAAAAATTTGACAGTGAAATTCAGAATTCTTCTGCACCAGCCAGAACCAAGGGTCAGCCTGGTAGCAGCCCCGTATTTCTTTCCTGGTTTTATCCCCGGATGAAGCCCTGAAACAGGAACTTTGCTTCCCCCAAACAGAATGCAGGCATACTGATGACTTATTAGTCTGTATTTATAACAGTGTGTCAGGGTTGAGTCGTGTGGGACATTCAATGACCCACCTGTTGCTGGCACTCCATTCTACGATGACTATGGCACCATAGATCTGCTTGACGCTTCTCTGCAGGCCTTGAGATCGATTGCATTCTCCGTTGGAAAGGCTTATGGGCTTATTATGCAAGCCAGGTGGCAGGTGTGGCTTGCCCAGTCCTAGCTACCAGAAGTATGTCGTAACTGCCTTCACCAGTTACCACTAGTACCTGGTCAGTTTCTTGGTCCGGCTGCTCAGGAGGCAACAGAATCCAGATCTCAGCATATTGAGTGCAGTGTGAACTACCCTGGCCTAGTTGCACACCGGATGCCTGTTCTTCATTCAACTTTGCAACAGCGTAGACAGTTTGTACTGGAACCTCTTCAGTGGGAGGGCATGCTGATTCTTCCATTTTTGGACAATTGACTGTTCTGAAGGTAAACCTTTAGAAGGGCTGCCTCACTACAATCCAGTTAATGTGTTTTCTGGGTATGCACTTGGACTGTAGGTCACTGAGGCCACCCTCACAGATGCCAGAAGGCAGGCCTTGCGGAAGACTTTAGTAAGGTTCCAGGTTCATTGCAAGCTTGGCCAAATCCAAGGGAATGGTGTCTGCACTGGGAGGTTGTCCAGGCAATCTGGAGTACTTACGAAACAGCAGCCATGGACCTCCTTGCCAGCAGTGTAACGGAACATTGCCCACTGTCGTTCTCAGTGCAGGAGAAACTGGGTTTGCTGTGCCAGGATGCCTTGTCCCACAAATGGCCAGACCTCCTTCTCTATGCCTTTCCCCCTGTTCCACTCCTGGTCCGTCCTGAGGCATGTACAGGAGAAGCATTCTAGTGGCCCCCTCTTGGCTGGCAGTGCCAGTGTTCAGCCTTCTATCAACTCTCACAACTGGTCCACCTCAGCCACTGCCAGCTTGGAAGGATCTGCTATCCCAGTTGAATGGGGCGCTGTGGCAAAATAGCAGACATATTGTAGCTATGCATCTGGGGTTGAAAGGATGCTCTCGCAATGTTCAGTGGGAGTGTGGGACACTGTCATGAGTGCTAGAGCCCCTTCAACACATTGCAGTTGTGCCAGTAAGTGGAAACTGTTGGTTTCATGGTATACAGATCGAACTCTTAGCCCAGTTGACTGCCCTATCAGCAGTGTGTTGGAATTCTTGTAGTATTTATTGGACACTGGATGTTCCCCAGCCACTCTTAAGGTGTTTGGACATAACATCGACCAGGAGGGTCAGTAAGTTGCATGCTCTCTCAGTGAGTCTATAGTGTCTCAGGTATGGGCCAGAGGATAATCAGGTTATACTTTGGCCGAACCCATCTTTCCACCCCAAGGTATTGTCAGCTCAGTTCTCAAATCTTATTCAGCTGGTGACATCTATGTCCTGCCATAGATCAATTATTCGTCCGTGTTGGTTCAGGCAGAAGAGGCACACCCTTGTTGAAGCAAAGGCTCGCTCAATGGGCAGTAGACACTATTGTCAAGGCGTATCATTTGGCAGGTCATACTGCTCCAGCATCTATAAGGTGTCATTCAACTTGGGCAGTGGCCACTTCTTGGGCAGCATTACATGGCGCTTCCCTTTTTGAGATATGAGCGGTGGCCACATGGTCATCACCTTGCATGTTCACAAGGTTTTACAGCCTTACTGTGGCCCCTATTTCTTTAGTTAGCTCTGCTATATTACCAGGTTGTATTACAACCTGGTAATACAGCTCTGTAATAATGCCTCGTAACCTGGCTGTATTCATCTTCCACCATGTATTGATCGACTCTGGCAGTCTGGAACTGTGAAATAGAATGCTGTTTACTGGTTAGAACCGTGGTTCTATGAATGATGGAAGACCGCTAGAGTCTCTGGTCATTCGGATTGCGAGAATGACTAGGAGATCGACCGTGACGTAGGCGTAAACTTGTATAGCTTCTGACACGCCATCTTTCAAGATCACGTGTGACTGAATTATATGAGATTTTTGATGTGATGCATGAGATTTGACTCCTGCCACCATGTGCTGCCCATCTCTGGCGATCTTCCTCCGTTCATAGAACCATGGTTACACCAGTAACCAGCGTACTCTTAAAGCTTATTTAGGTTACACCTGGGGTAGCAGAGCTGTGCAATAGGAAGTGTTTCCTCGTTGATGCAGCCTCACACTTCAATCCTGAGCTCAGTTACTGTGTATGCATGTTCTGTGTCCTGTGTGGGTTCCTTTTGGGTTTCCTCCAGGTTTCCTCCCACTTCCCAGAACCATGTAGGTACACAATATGGCTATGTTAATTGTCCCCAGATGTGAATGAGTGTGTAAATGTGTGTGTGTGTGTACGGTGACCTGCAGGAGACTGGTGTCCCATTCTGGGTGAATTTTGCAGGATAGGCTCTGGATTCACCACGACCCTGACAAGCATAAACCTACTGAAAATGTATGAGTGAAGTTAAGACTGATAAGTTATAGATCTCGTAATCTAATCCCTTAAGAATATTACCCAAGGCACAAACGTAGTCAGGCAACCTCTCTAAAGGATGCCATTGGTAAAAATGAAAAGGGTACCAAAATATGGCACTTGGTATTTGGAGAAGAAAAGACGATAAGAAAATAAGGGTGGGGGGATGACTATGCCACAAAATACCCAAAGGAGACACAGGTTCGACTTCTCAAAAAAAAAATGTCAATTACACTCAAAGACAATCTGCATGCTCACAGTTTGCTACTGCAAAAGCAGACATGTCAAAGCACCAAAAAACAAATCACAGAACTCGGGTTTACCAGCAGCAGAGTGGGCTTGGGTTATCCCCTGAAATAATGCATCACCCACATGCACCTGCTTTCAGTGATCACTTCAACGATTTGCATACAGCACACCGTATAAAGAGAACCACGACCACAAAAGACTGCTAGCCTGCCTACTCTGGACCTGTAGCACCTAGAATCAAACAAAACACAATGTATTAAAACAAAGAAACAGATACACAAAGTAACCACCTCCACAATAAAATAAAATAAATAAAGAGCAAACCACTCAAACCTGGGATTCACCAAACTCCAACAACAGTTAGTGAATACAAACAAATCTGGCCCTCACTAACAGCACGACCTTAACAGGACAACAGACTTGTGCCCTCAATTAACTTCCAGATTTGAGATGGTAAATAACAAAAGCAAAACAATAGCGCACAGAAAAAAAACTACAAATCAATGAAACAATTCAATGGAACAGAAAACAAACAAGAAAAAGCAACCAAATGGCCAAAGACCAAAAAACTAAATGAAAACACACAAAACAATGTGTGTCATGTAGAGAAGGACACACTCAGACATGCTCAGTAGCTCACCAATATATACGGAGACCATTTCATTCATCAGGCAGTCAAAGTTCACAAGTCACTGGGAAGCAACTGAAGATAACCAGCAACCAGCCAATAACACTCCATTTATCACAGTAAAATGCACTGGAGCAAAAGAGCGCAGCACCAGCGAAAGAAATCGGCCCATGGCACATCACCCAGTGTACACCACTTCAGTTCAAAGCATGTGGCGCCGGAAGTGACGGTCACGCTACAATGACACAATGCCCGGTTGCTTATAACCAATTTAAATATGCTTCCATAATAGGCTACTAATGACTTACATGCTGAAACTGGGGCAGGGCAATTCACCCCATTAAAAGAGATTAAGCAAAATAGCTGCACCCTACTACAATTGTATAGTTTTTTTTTAAGAATATATAGTCATGAAATAAGGAAAACTGTTATTTTCAGGTTATTTCAACACTTTTGAAAGATACAGGTTTTTAAAATGAGATTATTTACTTTTTAAAATCGCAAATACACAGGGGAAAAGAGCGACAGTTGTAAATTTATTGTACAGTTCCATATCTGCATACTATTTGTGAATGACTGACTGAATGAAAGTTCTCTGGCGTAGTGGTATTGTATTAGGTAAGGCCACCCAGGTGATTTCCGCACACATGCTTTAAGGGAGGAAAATGGTCAAAGTACAAACCTAACAGCCAGTCAGTGTGAAGATGAAGGAGCCGTTGACCACCTGCACTGTGAGTGGTCTTATTTTCAATTACACACACAGAACATGGAGCTTTTTTAAAAAAAAACAACTATTGCACTTGTTTTAATTGCTGTTTGAAGTCATACCCATTTGTACACTTGGAGTATATAAAGTGCTTTCATTGTCTTCTTTGTTAGTAGTTTATGTTGTCATTAAATCACGTGTTGCAGTACAACCTGCTCTACCAGGACCTCAAGAGATTCTCAAAAAATGGAGAATATTTCTGCAAAGAACTTGTAACTGTATTCCAACAAAGGTAATAGTCTATTTAGGCACTATAAAAGTCTGAACTTTTGATGCATTTGGTCATAAAGTACAAAGTGAAGTGAAAATCACCTCCCCTTAAGAGTCAGTCTTGCCCTTTGAAGTCAGTGCTCATGGGTTGAATTTTAATTATACTCTAGCTGCAGTTATTCTTTTACCCATTGCCTGAGATGATCTATCTAGAGCTTTTTTATGTTAAGACCTTTTAGTGTTTAGTTGTTTAAACTGGTGTAGGTCCATTCTGGAGTATTAAAAGAGTGTAATTAAATTTAATGATGGAAGAAAATATTGTTAGTGTTGTGTATCTATTTAATAAACTGCTTCAACATTTAAGACACGTGTTTCTGTATCAGGTTGCCCAGGGACATGCAGAACAGAGATAGTGTATCATTATCACCTCGTTACTGCTCTGTATGTTTTAAGGGGTCACCCACTAACTGTAGTTACGGTAAATATTTGCTTTATGATGAAAGTTAAGCGTGGACAGATAAGTGTGCTTCTATAAATACAGATCAGAGCTGGAAATCAGCTATGCTAAAAGGCTGCAGAAACTCGCTGGAAAACTCATCAGTGTGTCCAAAACGATGACTAGCAAGTGAGTGCTCTTACTCTTCACAAGCATGATTTATAGTGCTCAAGAAACGATAATACCTGAGAAATCTTGTTAGTTTTGGATTTAGAGTATGTCAGGTCCTTAAAAAATATCTCTCTTACTTTCGCTAAAGCTCAACGTATAATGCGTGGTCCCTGGTATCGAACGAGATGTTCTCAACAGCAGATGCACACAGGTAAAAATATAATAGTAGTAAATTGTCTGCAATTAAATGCTTTGGGGTTTATACACATTTAATTCTAAGCTAAGTTTCTTTTCAGGACACTAGGGCAAGGTCTTCAACAAGATGCTGTTGTGGAAATTCGTCAAATGCTGGATGAACACACCAAGAGGAAGAGACCAGTGTGTGACACACAAACACAGACATTACTAAGGCTACCTGTCCCAAAAAATTGCATGCATTTCACATGTTTTTCATAATATGTAATATGTAAAAATAAATAAATAACTAGATATATAATGTGTAAAATGGAAATTTTATGAGGGCATCCCTATTTCTAAAATTTCATACATTATTTAAAGACATGTTACCACATGATGTAGCAATACATTGTGTCAGTATCAAGTGTTATCAGTAACATAATGTCTGTTTGGCTTTTATTTGAGTGCAGCTGGAAAATGCCATTGAAAAATCAAGAAAACGTGTTGTGACCAACTGGAATGAACAACTAAAGGTAAGATAGTAGTATAAAGATGACTTTTATGTTCTTCTGTCAGCTGCTCCCATTAGGGGCCGCCACAGCTGATCACACATCTCCATTATGGAAATCAGGTTTATGATCCACATATTTGATTTGGCACAGGTTTTACACCGGATGCCCTTCCTGATGCCTCCCTCCCATATTATCCGCGCTTGGGACCGGCATTGAGAATGCACTAGCTTGTACAACCCCTGTGGCTGGGTTTGGTGCCCACCAAGGGGCTCAATCCCAGAATCCTGAGATCCAGAAATATTTTTCTCATATCATATTGAAAACAGCTAATCAGAGACCCAAAATTAGGCACAATGCTTTAAGTGCCACAATGCATGAAATAAAAGCAGCCTTATCGACTTTGTGCGAAATGAGTAATGTAATCATTTTTAAACAAACCTCGACTTGTTTGACAGGAGTGCATGTGTGATGTACTGTAATAGACTGAACTTTGAAGAAAAGCTGTTATGGGATATAGAACATACTGGCTTTGCAGCATTTAATTTTCACAGTTTCATCAAACATTTGATGGATGATTATGACTGAACAACCTTTTAAAAACTTCATCCAGTTTTATTAGAGTTATGTTTTTTTTGACAACAAATGCTCATTTGACTTCAGCCTAAGACCATATATTTCTTCCCGCAGGCAAAGAAAAAACTGACTGGTTTAACCAGAGAGCACGAGGCACTCTTTAGCTTTGTGGAAAAGAACAAACACAACTGCACAGAAAAAGAGAAACAGAGGGTACTTTTTTGTAATGGGGACAGTGCTGGAATTCTTACATTGCCATTTTAGACACTATTTATATGTAAATATTGAACAACAATAAAACAAGGTAATTTAATTATGTTGATAAACTTACAATCAGTTATATCACAGCAATGTTGAATTCTCAAATCAGATTGGTCAGAAGGTCAGTTTAAGTTCTATTCTCGTAAGTTTTCATTTCTGTAGAAACAACTTACACAGTGACGAGTATGACACATGCTCCATATAAGAATAAACATGAGAATAAACTGATTTAAAAACATGTGTAATTATTGATATGGTAAAGTCTTCTGTTTAGAATTTTTGGAAGGAGTCTCCACTGTCAGTGCTTTGTTACAGTCAGAGATAAAGCTGTTCCTTTAAGTTTTCCGATATGTCTTCAAGATGGACACCTTTGCTCTTTCTTGTTAACAGAAAAGCTGAAATTTTAGTCTTATTTTTAACTTAAAAAAAGAAAAAGAGAGGCTGGTGAGGGAACAGCTATTTATAACTACACTAACTTAAGCAATAACGAACTAAACCAGTTTTGTGGATCATTAAATGTTGAAATAATCTATAAATGATAACAAAGTATGATGTCAGTTTTTAAATAAATAAAAATAGTGTTGACTAATTACTGAGAAGAGGAATAAAACATTTCTGGATGTGCTGTTATTGAAAATTAATCAACTTTAAGGTGCTAACAAAAACTCTGCTTCATGTCATCTCACCACGTTGATTATTTTCATAAAACAGTCTTCCTCATGTTTTAATTCTTACTAAAGAAATTATCATCATCATCATTTCTTCATAAGTTCTGACTGAATATATCCCTACCTAATCTGAGCATTCGAAGACAGTTAGGCAGTATTTCTACAAAAATAACATCTGGAATCATATAGAAATGTGACATAATAATGTTTTCACAATGTTCTTAGAGCCCTGCTTCAAAAATACACAGACAGAAAAATTGCATTGACGCTCCTATACTTTTTTTTAAAAATTGTAGCAGCATTAACACAAAGGTTTCCATAATATATTTTTTATGTTAGGGAAAATGTGTAAGATTTGATGGATGAACATTTTAGAAACCCATTAATTGGATCATTACTACATATTTGTTCTTACTTAAACTGGGAGTGTTTTACATTCATTTTCCTGTGTTCAGATGCTTAACAGATTGAGTAAATCAGCAGAGCTTCAAGTCAAAGTTGATGAAGACTACTTCAATATGAACATGGACAGCTTTCAGATTAGACTGACGTGGGAGAACACACTTAAAAGCTGCTATCAGGTCATTTATTCATCAGTTATATTGAGAGAATGGCTGATGCAGATTATTTGACTGAACAAGTAATTTATTTCAGATTATTCAGGAAATTGAGAAGCAAAGGATTGAGACTCTGAGCAACGCTGTGAACAAGTACAATCTCCACCTGTGCAGCTACAGTCAAGCCCTTCTTCATGTGAGTGTCCTGTTTTAAGACAAACCTTAATTCTGATTAATAATTACACACGTGTGTAATATATTTCTCACCATTTCTAAAAAGAAGACCGCTGATGTAGTCATAAAGACTTATCCCAGGACTCCTATTTAAACTATGCTCATAGTAAACATTATTTCAATACACTTAGTATTTGTTTACCTTTATAGTATATAGTTGTAGAAGTCCAAAGATTTATAATCTCACTTTCTGGTGTCACACAGAAGAAGATGAATTCCCATTTGAGTCTGGTTTCTCTCAAGGTTTCTTCCATATCACTGTCACCTCACTGGCTTGCTCAATAATGATCTAAATCTACAGTACATCCAGTTTGTGTGAAGCTGCTGTATGTCTTTTGTTTAAAAAAACAAAACCCTACACCTCTACTCTGCACACTTTGCTTCTCTAGAACTCAACGATAAATCTTGTATGGTGGCACTGCTTGTATTGTTCTCCACGTGATATATCTTTGCTTGTATTTCATCATTTGTAAGTCGCTTTGGATAAAAGCATCTGCTAAATGAATAAATGTAAATGTAAAAGTGCTATACAAAAAATTCAATTGAATTCAATGTCATTAAAAAATTTAATTGTAATGTTTTAATAGAATATACTTATTTGTCTACCTGATTTGCACAACTTATAGAAACACTTTATAGTAAACAATTTTTTTTTAAAGGATTGTTTTATAGTTTCTTGTATACAAAGTCAATAAACTCTTGTGATTGGTAGAGTCAGGAGCAGATTGAGGAGGCCATCAGGAGAGTGGATGTGGAGAAAGACCTTCAAACTCTGGTAGAAAACACCTGTGTTACAGCAAATGATAACAAGGCGGAGTTCCTCATCGTTGATTACTTTGTGAGAGATTTCACTATAAATATGCATATCATTCCTTTTCAGAATCTCGTAATAACTAATTGCATGTTGGAATACTAGAGTACTAGAGTTGTCATTGAAATAATGATTATGGTCTTTTATTCAATAAAACCTTACGGACTGTGTGTATGTGCGTCATAGGAGGAAGATGGAAAGACAGTAATGGAAAAAGAAAGAAGAAGAGATGCACTGAAGACAAAACTCCAGCGACTACAGGAATGTATTCTTAAAACCAGGAAAGAGAAAGAAGGTCGTTTTTTTCTTTTTATTTTAGACGTACACTTTATAGAATTGCTTAAGAAATAAAGATTAAACAAACTTGAAATGAGACTTCTACAAGCCTATGTTTATACATTGTTTTCCATCTCAATTCTCAAATATTAGCTTTAAGTAATGCTTTGCTAAGTGGCCATCTGTTTAAAACTTGTTTTAAAAGTGTATTTCACCATTAAATTTCAGGACTGGAGAAAATGGTGGGACTAGACACTGAAAATATCTCACACATGAATAAAAAAAACCTGGAGGAACAAGAGCAGCTGCTTGAAGAGGTATTCTGGAATTATACTCCATATGTTACGTGTATGTTATATTCAGACAGTATAAAAGGAATTAGTATTGGGTTTATGATTGTTTGTAGTCCATTTTAAAACTGGATCTTTTGGAGGCCACGTACTGTAAACTGAACCAATCGATGATGGAGTTAGAGGGGAAACCGAAACCTTTCCATCGTTTCAATGACTGCGTCACGAAATTCAAAGAAAAGGTACAGATACAAGTGTGTACACAAATCTATATACTCTCATATCTCAAATGTCTCATCTACAGTGCTGTGAATGAAAAAGTATTTCCAAATTTCTTCTGTT
The DNA here is from genome assembly GCA_025728095.1 of Prietella phreatophila. NCBI lineage: Eukaryota > Metazoa > Chordata > Actinopteri > Siluriformes > Ictaluridae > Prietella > Prietella phreatophila. Next base: position 21,524,378 of record JAOUWY010000075.1, read on the forward strand.
TTTGTGTATATCTCATACTATGTTGTTTCAGAAATTAGAACAAAATCAAGGCAACCTGACTAAACACAAAATACAGTTTTTAAATGATAACATTATTTGTTGAAAATATCCTAAGTTATCCAATACCAGCTGGGCCTGTGTGAAAATGTATTTTCCCCCTTACTTCCCCAAAGCTATGAATCTACATTCATAATTGGGTTCAGCTGGACCAGACACAACCAGGCCTGATTACAGCAAACCCTGTTCAATCAAATCAACATTTAAATAGAACTTTTTCAACGGCATGAAATTGGTTAACACACTATGCTGAAATTTAAAGAAATTTCAGAAATAATAAGGAAGAGGTGACTGAAATACATCAGTCTGGGAAGGGTTACAAAGATATTTCAAAGGCTCTGGGACTTCAAAGAACCACAGTGAGAGCCATTATCTCCAAATGGAAAAACTGCACAGTAGTGAATCTTCCCAGAAGGTTCCAAACGTCCAAAATAAGAGCACAGCAACTACTCATCCAGGAAGTTACAAAAGAGCCAAGGACAACATCAAAGGAACTATAGGTCTTTCTTGCATCAATAAAAGTCGCTGTTCATGACTCCACTATCAGGAAGACACTGGGCAAAAATGACATCTATGGAAGAGTGGTGAGGTGAAAACCACTGCTAACCTAGAAGAAAATTAAGGCTCATCTGAAATTTGCCAAAACACACCTTGATGACCCTCAAAACTTTTGGGAGAATGTTCTGTGGATTGATGAGTAGAAAGTGGAACTGTTTGGAAGACAGGGGTACCGTTACATCTGCTGTAAACCAAACACAGAATTCCACAAAAAGAACATCATATCTACGGTCAAGCATGGTGGTGGAAGTGTGATGGTGTGGGGATGCTTTGCTGCTTCAGGTATTGAGCAACTTGTAATAATTGAGGGAAACATGAATTCTGCTCTCTACAAGAAAATCCTAAAGGAGAATGTCTGGTCCTCAGTCCGTAAGTTTAAACTCAAGCGCAACAGGATTACGCTGCAAGACAATGATCCAAAGCATAGGAGTAAGTCCTAGTCCTAGAAGTATGTGAAAGACTGATCTCGGAAACTTTTGGTTGCAGTTAGTGCTGCAAGGTGGAACAACCAGATTTTTAAAAACTTTTTTTGCTTCAATAAATACATAAATAAATACTGTATTGTGTGTTTACTCAGGTTGACTTTGGTTTATGTTGTATATCATTTGATGATCTAAAATTATTTAGTATGAGATGTATACAAAAACACAGAAGAAATCAGGAAAAATTATTTTTCACAGCACTGTGTAAGGATTATTATTTAATATGTATTTAAGGCCATCTTACATTCATTTTATTCAATCAGGAAGTTGAGCACAGCATAGCTAAACTGCCTCACCCAGTTTGGATCAAAAAGACGTCATTCCGATCACGTCAGTCTTTCAGGACATCAGTCATTTTTAAGGCTCCAGTGAAAAATGATGTAGACCGTCCGGACTCTGTACCCTCTATAGAGGCCAGTAGTGGAGCAACAAAACACACACACAAGCACAAGTCTGAAATTAATGGCGCATCATCAAGGTCTCAGGAGGAAACCAGGGAAAGTAAGGATCCCCTTAAATGATCTCCTACTTTTGTAATAGATTCCATTGTTTAAATTACTTTTTTTATATACATATTTGGATTAGGATTAGATAATATCAGTATTTTTTCTGTTTTATGCTCTTCAATAGTTTTCAGTAGCTGTTATACCAAATGCACGTGATGTAATTCAGCATAGTTGCATTTTTATTGCATTTTTGTAGTCTTCATAAGTAGAATATTTATTTCCTTTTACTGTTATTAAAATACATCCTTTATCACTACATTTGTTGCACATTTTATGTCCGTAAAGGATATAAACTGGTAATATCGAAAATATGTCAAAGATCACGTTCATGTGGAATACTTACGTGGTGATTCCCTCCTCCAGGTGCCGAGTTCTGCAGTGTAGGTAAATGTAAGGCTTTATATGACTTCTCATCAGAGAAAAAGGACGAGTTAAACATGAAAGAAGGTAGATTTACAGCTACTAAAGACACCCGATTCATTACAGACTGGGTTTATATGTGAATACTGTATTAACATGTTTTTTCCCCTCAATTTTCTATAAGGAGATCTTCTCGACATCCTTCAAAAGGACAATAGTGGATGGTGGTATGGAGAACTGAACGGGAAGAGAGGTCACTTTCCTTCTAATTATGTTGAAGAGCTGCCTGTTTTCAAAATGGCAAAGTCTTCTGATGCTTAAATCACCAAATGTGGGATTTCATTATATACCAGAGAACTTGATGATAGTGTAGGATATTGCAGTGAGTAGTGTTTTGAGTACAAGCAACAAGTTCCTTTAGATTATTTATTACTTTTTCAAAGCACTGTATGGCACAATGCATACGTGCCAGGCTGGTATGTGTATTTCAGAAACTGCTGATCTCCTGGAATTTTCATATGCAACAGCCTCTAGATTTTATGCATTTCTCTGCTGCTACATGATTGGCTGATTGGATAATTACATGCTTGTTCAGGTGTGTATGTGCAGGTGTGTGTGTGTGTGTCAGTCTTGGAAAACCCCTTGGATGTAGTGTGAATTCTGAGAAACAGGCAAAAATGTGGACCTCTACTACCAAAGCAACTATTTCAATACTATACTCCTCATACTAGTTACTGACATTAAAGACCATGCTGTCCAAAACAACAGCAATAATAATAATTTAAAAAAATAAAAAATAACAACTACATAATAAACACATTTCAGGCATATACCATCAGAGGAAATGGTCTGTATAGGTAAAGGTACCATAAAATGCATAAAACAGGACCTAAAAATCCATTTATGTACATTATATGCATTTTAAAGATGCATTACATACCATTTACAATGTAAGTAAAGGTACAAGCCACTACCGACAATCTTTTTCCCCCTGAGATTGTATGGGAACAGCTAACTGAATAATATTTCATTGGGATTTCTAAATGAATAGAATAACTTTATCTCTCTCATTTCTATCAGTTCCTTAGTGTTTATTGGCTGAATACTTTGAAACTGTATGAAAATGTATTTATAACATTCCTCCTGATGCTTGCAAAAATTAGTGACAAGCAGCACTCAGAAATCTTTTGCTCAGTGTAATTCAGTCTCACCAGTTTAGCCACTTTTTTTTCCCCTGCACATAAGGAATAAAATAAAGAACATTACGACTCAACCTTTTTTGTGTTTTATTATGTAAGAGAGTGCAAAAATATATACGCACAAGTATAACAATATGAACGTTAACAAGTACAATACTAACAAAAATAAGCCCAAGCATAAGTGAGTTCCGGCCACTGAAGAGTCTTTCCAGTAAAAGGCCAACTGTATTATAGCTTCTTAACAGTTAAAAATGTACAGGACTGAGCTTATCATTAATATCTGTATGAAGTCAATCAGTCTTTGTAATATTGTTTAGTGCGACAAATTCTTTCCTGACATTAGACAGAAACGCAGAGAGGTTGTTGGTCTCCTGCAGTCTACGCTCGAGATGATCCATCTGTGCCAGGGGAGGATCACAGGAGACAACTGAAATAGAAAAATCATATATTTAATAAATCCTGTTTTGCTTTGCATTCATTCAATCATCTTTTATATTGGGTTACAACCGTTTTTGTTTATTCAAATGGACAACCTTTTTTTTGGTAATAGACTGAATCAGTGTGTGACATTTCTCAAACATGTCCTCAGGCACCCCAAGACAGTTCATATTTGTTCTCTCTCGGCTCCTAAAAGACCTGAACCAGATATTCTGTGTTTTTGCACTGCTGTGATTAGCATCACAAGCTGTGAGCAAGTAAAAATGTGGACTGTCTGAACAGGTTCATGGGCAGGTTTGCATTTACAAAAGCCACATGTGTAATGAATGTTCTAAACTGAGGGTCACTGTGGTCTGTTCATTAATTCCCTGTTCCCCATGCTCCTTCATTATTCTATAGGGCTGAAACAACTAAGCAACAAAAAGTTTTATAATAAAAATACTTGCAAGGAATTTCATTAACAAGTGGTTGATTTGTGTTATCAAATACACACTACATCACTTCATGTAACAAGCTGGAATGAAGTAGCTAAACTATTATCATCAAACCGGGAGAATTTTTTTTGTGTATACAGTACAATATGTAAGGGGGTAATTCACCTCTAGGTTATAACAGTTATTAAAGAGAGAGAGAGTGTGTGTGAGAGAGAGAGAGAGAGAGAGAGAGAGAGAGAGAGAGACATTGACTACGTTTACATGGACAGCAATAATCTAATTATTGACCTTAATCTAAGTAAGGTAATAATGTGATTAAGG
>JAOUWY010000075.1:21601443-21612167 GCA_025728095.1 Prietella phreatophila
AGAATATTGGAGAACCTGAGGGAACCCATGTGGACAATGGGGGGGACATGCAAGACTCTGCTCAGACAGTCCTGGACTGAACCAGGGACCTTGGAGCTATGAGACTGCAATGAGAAAACGTGATCATTACAGTTTAGCATTAAAAAAACACGTACGTTCAAAAATGAAGTACATCAACTATAATGTAATCAGAATCACATACAATTCCACCTACAAACTTTGTGTTGCAGCTTATAGATGAAGCTAATGTTTGTACAGTGTGATGCTGAACTATAGCAGGGTGACATCCAAAGCAAGTGTCTATGTTGTGGCTCATTTTTACATAGAGGGGAAACATACTGCATATCAATAAAATAAACTTGATTTGCAGTATCTTGTACTCATAAGTATCCTTCTGAATGGTCACCTTTATCCTGGGGTCTCTTCCAGAATGTCTCTGTCCCCATAGCCAGTGCAAGAGGACTCACTAAATGGCTTGTTGAGCAACAAAAATGTAAATCATGTGCTATGGCACTTCATAGTCACCAGATCACAACCAAATCGAGCACTTATGGGAGATTTTGCACAAGGTGTTGGAATGCACTGAGGGAATGTGTGTCAGAAGAATGGCGTTCATGACTTCAGTAAAGTTCCAGAGACTTGTAGTACAGTCTGCACCAGTGTGCATTGAAGCTGTTCAGGCAGCTGACGCAGCACCTTACTAAGACTCTGAATTGGTTTGCCTTTAGTTCGTCACCAGTCTGAGTTTGCTGAGAAATAAATAATTCAACCTGACGATGAAGAGTGCTTCTGTTGGTTTGAGCCGTGAATAACAGTGTGTCATACAGAACTTACATAAGCAAGTCTTTCTGAGAGTGTACGTCAGCGTGAGTAGTCTTCGAGCATGACCGAATCAGTCACTGAAATACAAGTCTGGCAAATAAGAACATTTTTTGTTCTGCTTTGAAGAGGGATAAAATTTCATAGACACTTGGCAGTGCATTCTTTGAGACATGGAACCTGTGTGTGTGTGTGTGTGTGTGTGTGTGTGTGTATGTGTGTGTGTGTGTGTGTGTGTGAATGAGAGAACAAGTGACATGCAACAGTTGTCTGATGTATATCAGTTTTGGCTGGGTTTTGTACTCGCTCTAAAAGTCTGTTTTTGTCAATTGCTGTAATTCTCAACCTCCCCACTTTTTCTCTCTTTCTTTTTTTCTCTTTCTAGCTCCCTATTTTCATTCCTCCTGTTTTTCCAAATTTTTCATTCATCTTTGCTGCTGGTAGCCCACCACTTCACTAAAAAGCTTTCAGTAAAATGTGGCATGCAAGTCAGAGGCTCTGTTCCAGATGCAAACTCATCTTCGGCTCCATGTGGAATAATGCATCTGTTCATCAGTCCACACTCTCACACACACACACACACACACACACACACACACACACACACACACATGCCGTGACACTTGTGTGTAATTTGCTGTGATCTGGAATATGTCAGTGTGTTCTGGTCTCTTCAGAGCAGATTGCATGTGTGTATTAGTGAGGCATGTGTGGATTGCATGGATTGTGTGATTAGTTGTATTTTTTTGTGGGAAAGTGAGTGATGAGAGGATGGGTACAAGCGAGGGCTGGGAAGCGTGTGCACCGTGCTGAATTAATTTGCCTCAACCCTTCAGCAGGTTCTCATTTCCGCAGACCAAACTTCTCATCCGTCTGGAATCAGGATTATATACCTGCACAGCTGTGGCCATGGCGGGGGGGAGCAGAGAGGAGGGAGGGGGAGAATGAAAAGGCAGAAGGAGAAGTGAGAGTACACTTAGATTTAATAAATGTTAGAAGGGTATATTAAGAAAAGCAAATGATGGGACATGACAGATTTAAAGTATAATATGTAAATACCAATGAATGATTGAGGATGAATAATGAAGTGAATTAAGCATAGAACAGAAACGTTTGTAATCTTTAAAGTGTGTGAAGTTCTTGCGGATAGGCTTGAGATGATTGACTATAGTATTGGGAATCGCAGATAAAGTCCGTCTAGTGATTTACATGTCTGTCAGAATAAACGTGGTGCCTGCAGCTTTAAGATCAACAAAAATAAATTGTGTTGTATCTCCTAATGTGTATTTGTATTTAGCCTGTTTTCTAGTCCTATATGAACCTTAATAGCCTGATGTCTGACATCAGAGCAGAGCAACAAAACATCTTTTACTGATGCGCCTGGGCTTCCTTCCTTCATCTGTGCTTGCCAAACAGAAAAGTCATGCTGGCCTTCTACGCATGGAACGTCTTCACTCTGTTTCGTTTGATTAATTTAAGCCCCGTTCATGCATCAGTGTGTTGGTTATCAGGGTTACTTCACTATATAAGTATCTTTGCGGCTGTTCAACACGGAGCGCATGCAGGGACAGTTGATATCATTTTATTTCACTTTCACTTATAATGAACCTAAGTACAGCTAATAACAGTGCTGACTTTACTAGTGCATTACTGACCTTATTAATGGACAATTAATGAAAAAGTGAATAAATGTAAAAAAAAATAAAATAAAATTTCATGCAAGCAGCTACAGCTGACTTGTAACAGGCTTCCATTATTTATTCATTTCTTTTGTTCTAATGATGTAATGTGTACACCACACACCCTGCGTATGCCAGACTACTACACCCCTCCTTTTCTCAGAGTCACTGCAGCAATCGACATTACCGTCACCGATCAACGGTACCGTCACTAATCGACAGTACAATCACCAAAAATCTCTATGCTCTGCTTTGCTCGCGCAAATGCTTTTTCTTCTGGTCAGCAGTGGGCTTGACTGTTGCCTCAGATAACATTGCCTAACTTATTTTCCCAAAAATCAGTTCTGATTGGCTGCCTGTGACTGTGGCAACTGGTGGACTGGTGTATCAACTCACAGCAAGCACATATTGTTCAGTAATTAGCGGACGTTTTGAAGAGAAATGAAAACCGTTCACACCACAGCAATTATTTACATTCGCACAAATGCTGCCAAATATATTTTAAGGTCGCACAGATTACATTTCGGGAGCACAAGCGACTAAAATAATCACAATTTCGAGCCTTGCCAATGGCATAGCAGATGCTGATAAAACCTGTAGTCTACAAAAACAAATCTCTTTAGCAGAGCAGACTGCGTATAGAAGGCTTCGAGGCAGTAGACAGCTCTGATTAACAGAGCTGTTTTCACTAAGTAGCTCGACTTTGTGATGTAGGAGACGTACGCACAGCAAATTAGACCAACCACAGCACTGATCTCGCACTCTCCTCTCAGTGCAATCTCTTTTATTCTGTTGTCTAATTACAGCTGCTGCCAGCATGTTTTGTGACTGCGCTAGTGTGTTTCTGTCCTCAAGCAGACTAGAAAATCCATCATAGAGTTTGTGCTTTAGTATATATTTCTCTCAGCTCATGAGAAGGATCCCAAATGTGGAGATTTACATCTAGAGCTGAGATTTTGCCCTCTCCTCCCTCCTCCACTGCACAGCGCCCGTTCCATTTATTATGGCAGATATAAGCTTCACATCCTCCGAGCACAAGCAGGAAAAATGAAATTCGTCAAGCATTGAAACATTCATTAAAGCAGTTGGTGTGTTTTAGAAAGTAAACCCAGTTCCCACTGAATGGCAGCCAGCTCACTTTCTCACACGCAAGTGCGCGCTGACGCATAAATAGGACGGTGATGAGACTTGCAGAGCCAGTGTACTCATACACTCCACTTCATTACACGCATGCTTCTTTTGGTCTGTAAGAGAACAAACTTTAACAGCCTGTAAACCAGTAAGGCTGTAGATAATGATGTTTTTGTCTCATCCATTTTTGCGTGCTTTCCTTCTCACGGCTTCATTTTTCCATCTGAGGCCATGTAGAAGATTGTAACAGTAATGGATGTGTGAGCAGAAGGAGATCATTTTAAGTATAAGAAAGACACCAACTCGAGCTCTGTGCGCTGCCAGCCATTTTCCACCTGGCTGCCGCCACTGTTTTATCCTGCTGCTTGCTACAAGACGTCGAGCTAGGTTTGATTTTACCAAGGATGTAGCTGGCTGCTGCTATGAGTAGCTGCCAGATGTTGACTACATTTCATACATGCATGAGATGATAATTTTTTTGCTCACTCATTGTGTTGATGTATCAGCTGTTTATTTAACCATCTACAGTAGTAGATGCCCACACAGCGGTTGTTCAGCATCTCCTTGAACCAAAATACAATCATTTCTATCATGTAGTTCTAATGGATTAGCGAGCCTAAATTTTGTGTCATTGCATTAAAACACTTTTTATCTGATCCAGAGCATAATTACGTAGCTCATAATTTCTGACGAGGAAACACCAAGAATTTCTACTTGGGAACTCCATCTACATGGTCTCCTCAAGTCAGAGTTTGCGGCATCAGCAGTGAACAAAGTAGCACTTTTTACCTTAAAATGAGTTGTGTTTTATATACAATTATTTGCTTTCGATCAATAAACATACATGGTGGCTGTGGCTCAGGAGGTAGAGCGGGTTGTCCACTAACCGTATGGTTGGCGATTTGATTCCTGGCCCACGTGACTCCACATGCCGAAGTGTCCGTGGGCAAGACACTGAAGTTGTTCTCGATAGCAAGCTAGTGCTATGCATGGCAGCTCTGCTACCATTGGTGTGTGTGTGTGAATGGGTGAATGAGACACAGTGTAAAGCACTTTTCAACCATTACGGTTTAAAAAAGCGATATATAAGTGCAGACCATTTATAGACGTTAAATCTATAATGCTGACTAATAGGAGGAGAAAAATTCAAATCACTCATCACCATTAGCTTACTAGATTGTTCTTAACAAAAGATGAACATGGAAGGTTTTTTGTCTCACTTTGTAGCTCGATTGCCCAGAGGTCGGGAATGACAGTAAGTAAGTAAGTCGAATGCAGCATTACCCAAGCTGAGGAACGAACCGGGGTCCCTGGGTTTGTGAGAAAGAACGCTACTCTGATCTAACACTTGAATCTGTGTTTTGATGTTCCAAGACAAAGCTTACATCTCTTCCCTGGTGGATGGAACAGGTCCCCCCCGTTCTTTAAGATCTGAATATTGTTTCTGTAAGTTTCTATAGTTTGAAAAGTGACAGCTTGGCATTTCAAACTGAGCAGTGCTGTTTAAGGGAGAAACCACCACTTAAATCCTCCAATCAGAGTGAGCAGTGGGTGGGGTTTTCACTTTACTGTGCTTGTTTTGGTATTGGAGCTCGGTATGAGAGGAAGTTGCAGTGCTTAATTAAGGTTAATTTGCCTGAATTAGACAGTTTCTCCCTGCCTAGTCAGTGGGACTGCAGGATAGCATTGCTTTTAATGGATTGCTCTAATCATGCCCTGGGTGACTGGAGAATTTTCACACCTTGACTAGTTTGGCCTTGATTAGATCCTGATTAAGAGAAGTATTATGACAACTGTATCTCTTTAAAAGAATGTGTTATGATGAAACATTCTGTACAGGATTTCGCAGGGTTTTTTGTGATTGTTGCCAAAATGCTTCATTTTGCTGTGGCTTTTGTCAGATTTCGCAAGAGTTTTTGCGCTTTTTTTTTTTTTTTAATGGAACACAACTTGAATTGGCGAAATTGCAATTGCATGAGCTTGTTTTGCACGGGCTTTCACAGTGGTGTTTGTTGGTAAGTGAGACATTTTTAGCAGTACTCATGTTTGACGCACATTAATCAATGAGGGCTTTGGCTGAATACGCGTTGTGGTGACGTTACATGAAGTGTCTTGGAGCAAATCTGTGGAAAATCTGCAGTAATTAAAAAAAAGCAAGCTCCTCTGAATATTTTGGAGTTTGCTTGATTTTGCGTTAATCACAAATCCTGTGTGGACTGTAGAAGTGTGTCATGTTTGGGTATGAGCTCTCGCTTATGTTTGGCTTCAGATAACGTCTGAGTCAAACCAGGGCTTTTACAGTTTAACGGGCATATCAAATGTAAAACTGTCAGGTTTTATGTATGCCCTGGAGACTTGTGTCAAGCCTGGAATGCATCAGCCATTTTGTGTGCAAGTAGTGTGTGTAAAGCTGAGCATCCTGAACATCCAGCCCGAGATTCATACAAAGGTGCTCATTATTGATGTAAACCTTTAGAGCAACTGCAAAAAAGGACATCATGTTGATTTCACAATTAATACCCACACAGGCCGAAAATCAGCAATGCCAGATAAATATATCTCGCGGTCTCTGTTTGTAGCATGCCGCTATCATGCATATGGTTTCATAGACTAGTTGTGGTGAGTGGACTTTCATATTAACAAACTGTGCTATGTAGTGTCAAATTTTCATGTAGGGTGTAGAATTGATTCATCACCTACAATTCCACCTGCTCCTTCATACAGCGTTGCAGTTAGGGTGCTGAGTAACTGAATGCTAGGCTTGCTGCGCTAGTTCACGGTGTTACACGGTGTTACACGGTGTTCGGCCGCACACCGGTTACATCACTTGCCTGTACTGTTTTGTTGCTGTGTTTTTCATTAAGAATAACAATTAATAATAATAATAATTAGAAAGCGAAAGTGAAATGCGCACTGCTGCACGGGCATTCATAGGCGATTTAAAAGCGCCCCATGATGTCACACGTCCATTAACCGGTGGGAAAATTTCCTCCCCGTCACATCCCTACCTAGTTAATAATAATGAGTCTTTATTGATCACATGTACATATGCACTGTAAAATTCTCTTTGCATACCCCAGCATGTGGCTCAGGTGGTAGAGCGGGCTGTCCATTAATCGTTAGCGGTTCGATTCCCGGCCCACGTGACTCCACATGCCAGAGTGTCCTTGGGCAAGACACTGAACCCCAAGTTGCTCTCGATGGCAAGCTAGCACCTTGCATGGCAGCTCTGCTACACTGGTGGGTGTGGATCACCATGTTTTGACTTGTTGGACATAAAACCTGCCCACATTTGTCCCCCATTTGTTCAGTCGTTCAACTCTAAGTGGCAATAAACTCTCAGCATTGAGCAAGCCGATCTTCCCAGGAGTCATTTCCATATTGTTTGACAACCTCCCTCTGAAACAGCTAGCTAAAAATCTAGCTTGAACTGATGTGTTTAGTTTTTCTGTTTTATAAAAGCATCTTGCTTTTCATATTTGGCTGTCCTAACCTGCTTTGTCATATGACAGTCATATGTCTTTATGTTGATAATGTCTACACAGTTTGTATTTAAACGCAAACACCGCACTGAGACGTCATCATACCTGTTGGATAATAATCCAGGTTTGGCAAAGCGACTCTGTAACCTAGTGAGTGTATAATGACAGCAGGGAAATAGCCCAGGGGTCAGCAAAAAATTTAAAACTAATTAATCCATTTCAACTCACCTTGCAGGGCCAGACAGCTCAATCCCTTGCAGAATACTTAATGAGATTTGTTTTCGCTTGCTTCTCAGCAACTCCACAACCAGTTTTTCATTTGGACACAGCAGACATGCCAGGACGTGTCGGGAAATCTTTTTTGTAATTTATTTATTTATTTATTTATTTTCAAATCCACATCGATTCAAACATTTCCAGCCCTGAGCATCAAGACTGGAAATGTTGATGTATGAAGTTTAAATTGGAATATAAAATTAGTTTAGCAGGACCTGTATTTATCTGCCCCAAGCACCAGCACAGAGAGGGAGAGACTATTAAGTGCAGCACCTCAGGTTCTTGGTGAGAAGAGGAACCGTCTCTTCTTCCAGAAAGCTGAGCAACTTTTCTATTCTTGAAGAGAAACCAGCCACTTTGCTTAAATAGAAAGCAGGCCAATTTGCAATGTGTATAACAGTTAAATTCAAATTCATGTAGCCCTGACTTGAGGCTACAGCTGTTGTTTACAGTTTGAGGTTGGTTTTAGTTCTATTGCTGTTGTTTTTCTCGATAATGTTTGATTAATGTGGAAATGCGTTTACATAAACAGAATAGAGCCCTAGTTCATTACTTGACTGCTGTTTTGCATATCATAATAGATTTCTACATTATTTAGATAATTTAGATAATTTAAAAAAAAATCTGTAAAATGTGATTGTTACAGAGCTGAATGAAGAATAATCTATTGAATATTCTTTTTGTTTTGGTGTGTTCATTTCAATAAAAGTGAGATCATTTTATCGGTTTGTAATTTTTCAATTCAGACCCATTCAGTTCATGAATTGAAGCAAAACGTATAATATTAATACAATTATACAAATAAACTATTTAAAAAAAAAATCTTATTTTATTTTTTTATTAATTTTCGGTTTTCGGCCAAGTACATCCTTAATTTTCGGTTCGGGCCCAGAACTTTCCTTACGGCGCATCACTACTAATCAGGGTTCATTAAAACCCAACCTAATTTCTTGTCTATTACTTGCAAAGCCATTTTCAGTAAAGTCATGAGTGCGCTTCAGCTGATCAGGAGTGTTGGTTAACCCCACAGTCACTACGCAGGCACTTTCCTAGGTCATTGCCAATACCAGACTAAGCAGGAAGTATGTTTTAATGATCATGATCGAGACGTTTTGGCTCGTGATGCTGACTGGCTTCAAAGCCATATGATCTGAATTGGAGCCAGCATTGGAGATATCACAGAGAAATGACGACGAATAAACTGGATTCGTATAATCTAAAATATAATCATGCAATGTCTGTACCTTTAAATGCACTGAGTGCAAGATTATTTAGTAAAAAGCAAAGAATAAACAGTTCTTGGTACCTTACCATCAGTGTAAACAGGTCAACATCAAAAGGCTGTTTGCTACTAATTGCTCACTTCCCAAACATATTCACCACAATCAACTGCACTCATGTTTTAATAAAGCATGAATGCACTTTTGTTCATGGAAAGCAGAACACACCATCCATGTACAATTGATCTGTGATCACAATTGGCTCTGAGTAGTGTATGAGGTTTTCTATGGTTTCTACAAATGAAAACAAAACTTGGCGTCTTTATGCATAGGAGATCACAAATAAACAAAAAATGGACATGTTGAGATCCATTTATGGTAGAGGAGCTGGCTTGAGACAAACACTCAGCTTGCACAGAGGGAGATTGTGTATCGGACATGCCGTATGAACCTTTTATACATCTGAGGTGTTTTGAGATCTTCCTGGCGGAGGTGCAGCAGGTAGCATTGTGTCACGGCTCCAGGGTCCCAGGTTCAATCGTGAGCTCAGGTTCTTGTCTGTGCGTGTTCTCCCTGTGTCCGTGTGGGTTTCCTCTGGTTTTCATCCCAAAACCAGCTGGTAGATGGCTACTTCAGATTGCCCCTGGGTGTGAAGGAGTGTGGGGACATGTGAATACACGGTGCTCTGCGATGTACTAGTGTCCCATTCAACATGTATCCAGGCTCCAAATTCACTGTAGCCCTGACTTGTCTAAAGCAGTTACTGAACATAAATTAATTAATGAGTGAATAAATGATTTTTTTTGGTGTGTACATGGATTATGGATGTAAATGAGTTTTTTTTTTTTTTTAACGTATGTAGTGTGTGTGTGTGTGTGTGTGTGTGTGTGTGTGTGTGTGTGTGTGTGTATTTGAAATAGCACTCAGCTTATAGGAAAATAAATTTTCCAACAACTCTGCATTTTAATTATTTATTCAGGCCATTGTCCCCGCTTAGCTTTTCTCTACAGGTATTCAAAAAAACATTTGTTAACTGCTTGTTGCTGTAGTAACAGGTGGTTGTCTTGTATTGAACAGGTGGGAAGGAATCTGCAATTCAGAGTGAGTGAGAGCGAGCAAGAGATAGGAGGAAATCTGTACTGCATGGCAATGAGAAATTTTAATGCAGTGTGACTATCGTGTAGCATTGCTTTATTCTACAGTAAAGGGCAGAAGTTAAACTATGACATTTTTTTAAATGCATGCTGATTATGGTGATTAAAGGAGTTTAATTAAGGTCGTGAAATTGCAGGGTGGATATGGACGAGTAGGTCTCTTTTCCACAGATGTTTATGTGCATCATTTCTGAGCAGCAGTGATGAGCGTAATGAGATTGTTCATTTACTCCTCCCAGCTCTTTTACACACAATCAGACTCCTCTTGTCGTGTATCACACTGACTGCACACTTTTCAGACCTGACGGCTAGCAGCAGCCCGCATGTCCGTGACTAACACATTCCTTCCGTATTCCTCAGTTAAGAGAGAAAAACGTGGTATATAATACAAATCTGCATATTTAATGATTGGTCTCTTGGTCCTTTGGGATTTTGTATGCAGGTGCTGCTTTATATTTGTGCTTCTCGCTAACCAGGTGTTGGTGTGATTGTGTATTAAGTTGACGTTTATAGCTGCTTTAGATTCCAGAAGGCGGTATAAGGTAATTTGATGGTCTGTCAGTGGTATTAATATGTGAGCTGGAGAGGGGGTGTGTGATGGGGTGGGTTTGTGTTTGTGTCTGTGCTAGAGGATGATGACTGAATACTTTCATCACTCCTCCATAAAGGTTCATGTAGTGTTGGAGTGCAGTGAGATAAAGTATCAACACATTTGCTGGAGAATTACTCTCATTTGCTGTCCAGGTGTGTGTGTGTGTGTGTGTGTGTTGCACTGAATGGATTTGTACTGTATGTACTGATTTATTTATTTTTAACCATTTTATTTGTTTTCCATAAAAATAAAGTACACCCCATGGAAATTGTTGGCTTTTTTGACATATTTGGACAAGCAAACATTTGCTCATCTTTGAAACAGTTGGGTCCTTTAAAAAAAAAAAATAAATAAATAAAAAAAAATATATA
>JAOUWY010000075.1:21635534-21647897 GCA_025728095.1 Prietella phreatophila
ATAGACTGATCATTTCTTTGTCAGTGGGCAAACGTACAAAATCAGCAGGGGATCAAATACTTTTTCCCCTCACTGTAGATGTTTGACAGACTAGCGAGATGCTTAAATACAGGAGAAGGAAGCAGCTTTGGTTTGTTTAAGGTACGTTTTAAACTAGAACTATTTAGAGTGATGAAAATGTCTCCGTTTTTACTTTGATAAAGGGCTAATCAGGCTGTCAGCCTTTAAAGTCAGCGCCGTAACACACCATATTGTCTTGCTCTTTATATACAGTGCATGCTTAATTCACTGAAGCTGATTATTGAGTGAGAGTGATGGGCTGCAGTGTGTAACACAGAGAGAGACCGTTTGTTCAGTCACACACACGGCCTCATATAACTACGCTGAAATTCATGAGAGGATTCACACTCGCTTTCACTCTGTAGTTTCAGTCTGGCACCCTTGCCATTTAAACCATTTGTGCATGTCAGAGCTGCCAGCATGAGCAGAATTGTTGTAAAGGGAGGGGGGGGGGGGAGTGATGGGGGGTTTGATTAATGATATGGCCGCATCAGTGGCTCCCTGAGAAGCAGCACAGTGGCTTTTTAATGGCCCGTCGGATTAATTTCCTCATAAATGGTACATGACACTCCTAGAACAATTTATTCTCACAGGTTATTCCAGTGATAAAAACCTGAGGTGAGAGGAATGGTTTATTTATTGACGGTCGTGAAATACAAAGGTATTCTGTTCGGGTATCGTTAATTTTGGTAATTTGATTGCATTTCTTAATATACGTTGTTTACAAAGCTGCAAAATTGCTGGACCGAGCTTTTAGGTTGAAATGTACTGTTCCTCCAACACAGAGCAGAAGCTGGTCTTAAGCAAGTAAAAAAAAAAAAAAAAACAGTAACATTTTCTTAATTATTAAAACCATACACACAGCTGCACCTGTCTTTCAGCCATCTTACCACTGTTGCTCTTTGTTGACTGAACAAACAAATAAACTAACTAACTAAAAATAGTGTATTTATATTCAGCAGAGTGACTTCCTGCCGTTTATCAGTATGGTAATATTTCTGCTGGAAATATATTCATGTTGAAAATAAGATGGTAGGTAACTGCGAGGGTAGGAGAGGGAGGGATAGGGGCGGGAGGGAGGTGTGTGAGAAGGCTAAAGCAGAGGGCTGATTGGGTTTGTGTTTGGTGTGTTTTTATCAGACTAGCAGATGCTCAGAGCTGAATAATGGATTCTGGACAACAGTGCAATAGCTCTGAATGAAAATAACAAGTGGGAAGTAACGCATTGGTACACAGTAGGGGTGCTGCAGCTCTAAAAATATTATGGGTTCACGGTATTAATAAAACTTTTAAAAACACACAAGCCGGTGGTGATAGTTAAAGGATCATTGTACATATAACCTAATCATTAATCATTCTGGTTTCTTAGAAACATTTTTAAGAACGACTTTTCTATAAAATCTTTGACATGTCCGTGTTTATCATGCTGTCCTTATAAGCTGAAAGAGAGAGTTGTTATGAGGAAACTGTGCCAAAAAATGAATAAATAAGTGCCTTAGTATACAGTGCATAGATTGTTGTTTTGTTTAGTTCTGATCAGCATGTCCTGGTGTGTTTTTACCAACATGTTAGGAGTGGTAGCAGGGTACTGTGTTTACAGCACTAGCGGATCTCACAGGTTTTCAGAGTAGTCCATGTTGTAGGGATGTCCAGAACCAATCTCAAAGATCTGCATCAGGGCCGATTAGGGCATTTAAAAAAAAAAAAAAAAACGAATCGGTATTGGCTTTATTGAGCACTAACCTAAGCCCAATCCTTTGTAATACAGTGAGTTCACTCTGGTAACTTGTGCTGCACCAAAGAAACACACACTGGAGGATACTTCTCTTTAAGTTGTTAAGCGCTATCTAAAAAAATTGTTGTTTATGTTGTTAATTTGTAAATAAATAATAATTCTGATTAAAAACTGTAAGGAACAGCTTGGATTCAGGCAACTGCATTTAACACATTGCCAAGCTATTCAGTTGTCAAGCATGTGCGTTGGATTGATTTGAATCAATCAGGACGGCTGTGGCTCAGGTGGTAGAGCGGGTTGTCCACTAATCGTAAGGCTGGTGGTTTGATTCCTGGCCCACGTGACTCCACATACCGAAGTGTCCTTCGGTAAGACACTGAACCCCAGGTTGCAATATTGCAAGTTAGCGCCTTGCATGGCAGCTCTACTACCATTGGGGTGTGTGTGTGAATGGGTGTGTGAGACACAGTGTAAAGCGCTTTGGATAAAAGTGCTATATCAGTGCAGACCATTTATTACCTTGCATGTACTTGAAGTGTGCATTTTGCACTAGGAAAGTACAAGTATTTCAATTGACTTATGTATTTGTACACCTAAATGCTGCTGTCCATACACCTAACTCCAGTAACCATAAATAAATTGCATGCTCTTGCTTTTACATTTGTTAATGAAAACGCCATTTTTTACTGTGTGCTAACAAACTGTCTCCATCATGATGATCAGACCCTCACAGACACGCTCACAAACCAAATACATATATCCGTCGTAAATCCTTCTTTTATACATTGACAAATGAATAAAAAAAGAGACCACACACACACACACACACACACACACACACACACACACACACACACACCCAACCCCCAGCCTGCCAGAGGGGTTTGTGCTGCTCTCCCTTTATGACAAATTCATTTGTTATATTGTGATTGCATGCTGAATGGCCGTTAAGCCCACTTTTATATCTCTAAGCGTGTTATCTCAGTAGGACATGTCTGCAGCACACTTCTCTGCGTAACTATTCTTGAATGCCAATCATATTCATTGTCAGACTAAAGCGGTATGCTTGGGTTTTAGTGAAGAGAATGCAGGGCCAGCAGCATCCAGACAGATATTCTAGCTCTTTCTCCTCCCAGAGAACTGTAGGGGAAAAGAGATTACATTACATTTTACAGTCTTTTGGCTTTTATTCAGAGTGAATTACAAATCAGGAAGTTTCTACTTCACGCATATAGCCGAGCAGTTTCTAAAGTTCATTTTTTTTTCTAGGTACAGTAGCATGAAACAAGGAGCGGTATGTTGCTTTGTTTTCTGCAGTTCCCAAGCATTATTTATTTAAAGAAAACAAATGACAAATGGCCAGACTTTCTTAAGCTGTTTATTCCATTTTTATCAAGAAGTCATACAGTCAGTTACTCAGTAGGATGTTCATTTGAGCTTGTAATAGTCTACAGAGATTTGGTGATTTGTGTTTGCTGGAATAATTTGGGGGGACTGGACTGGGGGACAGAAATGTTGACAGAAGCATACATGAATGTTTTGTTTTTTTTTCTTCGTCAGAGCACCACACTGTGATACATGCTATAGGGTTTCACAGCTCCACTAATCTTTTAGATCTTTGACTTCATTTGGTATGCGTTTAGAGTGGAGTGAAAACTGCCAAGGCCGGTTCTTATAGTATCAATATCTGATGGCTGCGCTGAACTCTACTCTTGCAATACTGTATGAATGTGATACAGTGAGCCTCAAGGCAGACTTTTCCCAAATCTATTTCCCACAGATCTGGAATATAAAGTATACTTTTAGTGTTAGGCTCTCTCTCTCTCTCTCTCTCTCTCTCTCTCTCTCTCTCTCTCTCTCTCTCTCTCTCTCTCTCTCTCTCTCTCTCACAGTTCTTCAACTCGAGACAAGACCAGAAAATAAAATGTGATATATTTTTAATGAGACAAAACATACTTGGTTGGTTGCCAAAGTATCACTTTTGTGTGGGGGAAACACCGGACTTTGTGGATGCAGGCTTTGCACCCATCAAAAAACAAACAAAAAAAAAAACAATTGGGGATTCATGCATGATTCTCCAATACTCATCCCACTGTGGGTAGAACTTCAGCAGTCAGGAGAGTGGGTGAATCGGATAGAGTCTCCCGTCTTACCGCTGCTGCGGATTACGATCAATGAGGCAGGAACAATGGAAGGAATTAAAGACTGAGAAAGAGATATTGAAGAATGGTTGAGATTCTTAAGAAAAGGTTGTTTATTTTACCCGATAGAGCTGTTTTCATCGATATTAGGTTTGGCGCCATAATAAACCTAATGAAATGTACACAATTTGTTTTATTAGTGATGATTGAGAGATACTCTGGTCTTCACCCTGTCGATATAGAAACTTTGTAGAGCCTCCCTTTCATTTATTGAATTTTTTTGCTTGCTTGCTTGCTTGCTTGCTTGACTTTCTTTAAATGCAGTGGATTGAGGTGTGTGCAGTATGACAAAAATATATCATATCATATTAAACTGTTTTTTTTTTGTTGTTGTTTTTTTATGATGTCATGATGTATAGGTTTAGTAACAAACTACAAAGAAACCAGTAGTGCTGGTAATTATATTTTAACATAAATGATCAAATCAGCTTCTTATAACCTGAAATATCTCAGAATAGTATACTGTGACATCATTTATCATGATATCCGTATTGCATTGTCGTATCACACAGCCCTAAGTAGATGTTATGACAGTTTGACTCGCACCATGTTTTTTCTTTTTAGGGAGCGGCGTGTTTATTGAGATCACGGCTGAAATAGCGAACGTGCTATAGAGCAAGAAGTTCTGCTGATTATACAGATAGGCTGTGTGTTGAGGGAGAAATCATAGGTGGTGTAGTTAAAAGGAAACTTTTCTTTCTCTGTATGTTTTTTGTGTGTTGTGTTGCTGTGAGCTGTCAAAACTTGGATGTGTGTAGCTGAGCATGTCTGGCAGAAAGCAGTCAGAGTGCCACAAGTTTGTTTGGGCTGCAGATGCACTGTCACCATGCAGTGTTCTACATGTTCTTCTGAAAGTTATTGGACTTGCCATCATTAGACTGTGGAGCCTTCCCCTCTGGGACACAAGTGAAAAAGAACTGCCTGAATATGAATGACTAATTCATGATGAAATGACATTTAGCTCATCTTTCAAATGTGCATGAAGTGTGCTATCAGACACTAGCTGAGTAAGTGGTGTAGAATAGCACTTATGTTTACATTTTGAGATTATCATTATGGTATTTTGTCATAAATTGTATAAATATACTATATGCCTAAATGTACGTTGACACAAGACCATCTCACTCGTACCAGATTTGGTCATCATACCAATCACAAGAGAATTAATGAGGTCAAGCACTGATGTTGTGCTAGAAGGCTTGGTTCCCATTCAGTGAGCTTGAGGTCAGGGTTCTGTGCAGGCCACTTGAGTTGTTCCTCTACAGCCTTGGCAAGCCATGTCTTCATGGATCTCACTTATGCACAGGGGCATTGTCATGCTGGTACATGTTTGGGCCTCTTGGTTCTAGTAAAGGGAAATTGTAATGCTACAGTGTACGGAGACATCCTATACAATCGTGTGCTTCCAACTTTGTGGCAACAGTTTGGGGGAAAACCACATATGGGTGTATAGGTGTCCACATACTTTTGGCCATGCAGTTTATCTTGCATGGTTTTCTTTTAAGGATGGAAATCTCTGACAAATATTGTGATCTTCGAAAATACTATAGCTGTATTAATATGGTTTATAATTGTACGCCTTATTCTGCAGTGCCTATAGGTTGAGCAGCAGGAACGAATGTAGGTTGCCTTTTGTACTTCATGTCTAAGCAGAACACAGCTTTGACACATTCCAGAAGGACAAGGGTGCATAGAGTGTGAATTATTTGACAAGCATGATGGAACCCTGAGACTCTCAAAAATCAAAGGATGATCAGTCCCATAGAAAACCTGTGGAATTATTTGGAACTTTCAATTGCACTTCAGTCACTGGAAGAGCGGATTAAAGTGCACATCTGGTAGAATTGTGAGCTGACAGGATTGTTGCATCTTGGAAGAGCTCAAATATTAGAAATGAAATGATGCACATGAGTGTTATTATTACTCCTGCTGTGTAGTGTAATATCTAATATGTAAGAATTTTGTATGGAACCCAGTCATGTGACTACATCTCATTCAAATTCCACTTCCTCAGATTTGTGCTTTATTTACTGACTGCTATATTTACTGACATGACATTATAAAAGGTGCGAGGCATTTTCAGACACCACAACCCAGACTTTGTGTTAAACTTATAAAAATGCAGGAAATTTGCAGTTATCAGCTTTAATAATTTTTTTTATTTTATTTATTTTATTTTTTTTAAATCATCACAAAACTGTTTCTTGGTGGGATGCAGTTCCACAAAGATCACTCTTGGTTACTTAACCTGAACAGTATGTCATCAGCTTATCGTACTGGAAATATTTCTGTTATTTATTTTGATGGGGATTTATTGTGTGTAGAATACCCTTTTGAAAGTATTGGAACATTAAGGCCGATTCTATTTTTTCCAATATACATTGAAGGTATTTGGATTTGAGATCAAAAGATGAATGATAATAGATCAGAATTTCAGCTTTTATTTCCTCATATGAATATCTATAGGTGTTAACTTAGAAAATGGCAAATGTTGTTTGAACCCACCCAGTTTTTCAAGCAATCAAAAATATCAGAACACGTGACTGATAGGTGTTTCTTGCAGGTGTGCCCTGTTTAAATGATTGTTTAACAGATTAATAGTTCTGAATGTCTACTCTTGGTTAGAGCCCTAGGTTTTGCATGTGAAGACTGCATTTGTTGTTAAAAAGGATAAACCAACATGAGGATCACAGGGCTGTCTATGGGAGAAAAGCAAGCCATTTTGAAGCTGAGAAAAAGGGAAAATCAATTGATGCCATTGCATAAGCATTGAGTATAGCCAATACAACAATTTGGATTGTCCTGAAAAAGAAAGAAACCACTGGTGTACTAACAGCCAGACATGGAACAGGTTGTCCAAGGAAAACAGCAGCATTTGATGACGAACATTGTGAGAGCTGTGAAACACCCAAATAAATACAATAGTTAGTGACATCACCAACAACCTTCACAGGGCATTGGTGAAGGTATCACAATCCACTATAGAAAGAAGACATCAGGTGCAGAAATATAGAGGCCATACCACAAGATGCAAACCACTCATCAGCAGTAAGAATCAGAAGGCCAGATTGGAATTCACAAAGATTCAAGATTAACCTCTAACAAAGTCATGCAAAGACCGAGGTGTGGAGAAAGAATGGATCTGATAATGAACCAAAACATAACTCCCCAGTCAGGCACGGTGGAGGTAGTGTCATGGTTTGGGCTTGCATGCCTACTTCTGTAATGGATTCACTAATCTTTATTGATTAAGTAACTCATGATGGTAGCTGCAGAATGAATTCAGAAGTCACAGAAACATAAAACACTGTCTTCCAATTTACAAAGAAATGCATCCAATCTAATTGAGAGCAACTTCACCATGTAAGACAATGACCCAAAAAACACTGCCAACACAACAAAGGACTTTGTCAGGGGGAAAAATTGGAAGATTTTAGACTGGCTAAGTCGGTCGCCACACCTTAACCCAATTGAGCATGCATTTCACCTCCTGAATAGGAGAATGAAGGGAGAAACCCCTCCAAACCAAACAACACCTGGAAGAGGCTGCAGTGCAAAACTGGAAAAGCATCACAAAAGAGGAATGCAACAGTTTAGTGATGTCGCTGGGTCACCATCTTCATGCAGTTATTCCAAGGAAAGGATATGCAACCAAATATTAAGTGCTATTTACTTTAATTTAAGTATATCTTTTCTGATATTTTTCTGCTCACTGAATACTATAATTGGGTGGTCTTCCACCAAAGGTGCCATGTTTTAAATTGTTTTACAAATCTAGATGTAAAAGTGAGGAAATGAAAGCTGAAATTCTTCTCGATCATCTTTTGATCCGACACCCGAATGTCTTCAGCGTATAGTGAAAACAGTAGATTTGGCCTTGCTGTTCCAAAGTTTTCTGAGTGTATATAATGTCATTTTGAGCACAGACAACATCTTGCAGAACTCTTATTTTCATTCATTCATTCACCTTCAGTTGCAGTTTTATTGTATGCCTAAAGTTACTATGCTAGTGGTTGTTGGAGAAAATCATGATTCTTGATTGTGATCCATCAGTATGAATTTCACTGTATGATTGAGTAGTGGCAGGTCAGTGGTCCCTCTTCATGACAACAAACAGAATGAATGGATAGAATAAAAGAAAGCGTCAGGTTTGCTATTTATATGTTTTGTTTTGCAGACTGTCATTAGTTGGCTTTGCAGTCAGAGACGGACAGAGTGGTGTAGTTACTTTGTGGAGCTGATCATTGGCCAAGTATGTGCTTAGCTAGGTTTGATACTCAGGACAATCTCTGCTCTGCTGTTCACCATGTGTACAAACGTGGGGGTGAGTTAGGCTTGTCCACCCCCTCACCCACACACACACACACACACACACACACCCTCTCTTTCTCTGTTCTGCTCCCATTTGCTTTCGTCTTGCATCAGAGAGAGCATCACCTCTCTCTGACTTTTCCTTTTTTTCTTCTTTTAATTCATTCTCTTATGCTGTTTAATCTCGCATTTCTCCTCACCCCTTTTCTGAGTTCTCATCTCGATTTTTCTTTCCTTTGTTTCTGTTTCTTTTTTCCCCCCAATGTGTTTATTATTCAATAAATTCCCCCATTTATATATCTTTCATTCTATCTCTGCTTCTCTCTCTCTTCCTCCACCCCTTTCTTTCTTCAAGAGGATCATTGATTAATTCCTCTCCAGCTACTCAGCTCAGAGCATAGTCTGTCGCTCGGTTGACAGAGGTCCGTCCACATTTCTCTTCTTTCCCCACCCTCGCTGTGAGCTTTAGCATTAGGTCTCACATCTTTAATGCCAGATACTATTTCTCTCTCTCTCTCTCTCTCCCCCCCCCCTCTCTGTTCTGAATCTACAGTAGCGACTCGTGCTCTCGCTGCAGCTTCAGTCACCAGTTGAATGCGAGAGGGTGAGTGTGTGTGAGTGGATATGGAGGATTTTGAGCAGTGAGGTGGAGGGTTGGTTCGTCTGTCCTGCTGTTAAGAATGAAAATGCTCTCCACACCGCCTTTGTGTTTGGGGGACAGACTCTTTCCACCATGCTGGTCTGTATGACCGGCTTCACTCTGTAAGTATGCACTGTTCCTGTGTGTTCGGGCTCTGCACAGGGAATTAGCAGTGTGGGAAGCAGAGGGAGTTTGCTGTGGGAGAGTTGCTGGCGTAAAATGTTGCTGGGGAAAAAAAAAGCCCAGTAACTCAGAATGCTTTTTGCGCTCTGAATATAAAATGTAGCCTGTGATTGTGTATTGATGGGATGGTATGGTACTTTTTTTTTTTTTTTTTAAATTACTGTTTAAGAACTATTACTGAATCATCATGCTCATGTTGCAGAATAATTTTTCTGCTGTCATTCATGCTCATTATCTCTGACCTCTCATTAGTTAATTTCTGCATGACCTCTTCATGGAGGTCATTCCAGCTCAAAAGAGCATTGTTTTGTTTTTATTTCATTAATGAGTTAATTTATTTAGCAGGATATTCTTGCATGTGTGTGTGTGTGTGTTTCTGCATGTGTGTTCTGACTGACATGGCTCTTTGCACAGTTAGTGGTTTGCTGCGTCTGTCATCATCGCTCTCTGTGAATGGCATTTTCTATGATGTCATTTCCCCCCTCTCCCGTGTTTGCCACTTTCATTAGTTAAATGGTTTACTAGCTATAATGCATATCGTCTGCTCTTTGGGTGTTTTTGACGTCTTCAGGTTTCTGTAGGTAGACAATGCTCACCGAGTGTGTACTTTATCATGTTAGTTCTGAGCGTGTTAGCCAGGTAGTTGTGCCATGGTGTGCTAGCTATTGAGCACTGTCATTTTGTGCTGCTTTGATTTAGTCTTAAATCTCTGGTTTAGTAGTTCTTGAGATGACCGAGGACCAGCTGAGTAAGATGACTCACCGATTGCCCTGTTCTCCTTATTATGCACTACATTATTTCCATTGTGTTCTCATGAACTTTTAAGATTGTGCTATAAAAGGTTTGCTTGCACAGCGTTTATAATACAGAAGCCCTGCTTTTTCTCAAAATTGATTGATTCCCTGAATAATTTCCTTCTCAATAATTGATTTTTCTAATTAATGTTTGGCGTTACTATAGCACTAGAGCCATGCTATGCTGTAGGCATTGTTCCATTAGAAAGATACAAAAACAGGTCATCTGCATCAAGGAGCCATCTCTGTGAGCTGTTTTAAACTGACCACAGACTTTACACTGTGTTTGGGCAAATACTGCAGCCCGGTCTCTTTCTGCTGTCCTGAGACGTTATATTTCACTTTTATCAGCCAAGTATGAACACATAAGGTAGCTCTCACAGCCTTATACACAGCATATAAAGTAACAGCAATGTAAACAGTCAACAACAACAACTGTGAAGTTATTGCTAACGTGGCAAAAATGAGTGCAAATTGGAAAGTACAATAAATATGTATAATAAATAATTGCACACAATAATGTTGGAAGATGTTTAGCACAGATGCTGTTCAGTCAATGTGTATAGATACTTATATTGCTCTCTAGTTGATCACAGTGATGTTTTATGAAAGATTAAGAATGTTTTTAATGCTGAGACTGTTCTATTTCTACTTGTTCACTTGTTTCCAGTATGCCACAAGTTCTTGTTTGCATGAATTATTTCTTGTTTTGACACCTACACATTTTCAGTAAGTTTCCACAATTATTATTTGTGCCAGATAGAATCAAAAGCTTATTTCAAACGCACTGCAAATATTTCCTTTTTGTTTTGCAGGAAAAATCATTCAGTTAGGATGTGTAGAAGGTATTTAGCGTGTAAACCAGATCAGTGGGGTAGTAATTTGGTTTAAAAAACAAACAAACTTACTTTACCTTGTCTGATATCTGCAAAGATAAAATAAATAAATTAGTCTTTGTTCCTGCATTCAGATTTTATAGATGTTCACACTTTTCTTAGCACATCTGTCATTTTAATTCCAGAAATATTTCTTTAGCAGTATGGGCTATCTTCTGGAGGGATATTGTTATATGTATATAGCAGTAAGTGATGTATCTTTCCTTGAAGAAATTAAAGGCATTTAAATTTTCTAAAAAAAAAAGTTTGTAGAGTGAGTGGCAGTCTCAGCAGAGCACCATTTCTCTTGTTAGGTGATTTCATTTCGTAACCGCATCGGGACTCAATGAAATGTTCTTATATTCAGGATGTTCTGGGCCACATAGAGGGATATAAAATGTAACATTGTCTTTTATTTTATGAGGTTTGTGCAGATGTATGACAGTAATTGTTTGATTTCCAATCTCTGTAGAATGTTGTGGATGTTCTTCTGGTGTCAGCATGACTGTAGTCGTGCTGTGGGTGGTGGTTCTGAGAACTGTTCTGGTAAGATGAATAGGCCATTGCTGGTGTCCTTTCCCACCTTTGCGGAAGGAGTGTGATAGTCTAGTATGTGGTGTATGGTATGTAGTGTTAGTGTGTAGTTACAATACGCTTCATTGTGCTGTTTTGAGGATCGTACTGCACGTGTTTATGACTTCGCGCTTCTGTGCTCCGTTGCCGTGTAAGAATGCTTGTTGAGTGGCATATCATGGCATTTTTATAAAGCGCTCTGGATAGCTGCTTCTTCAGTACCTTTCAGTTCTGCCAGTTCTTTTCTCATAGTGTTTTTCATTTTCCATTTCACTTCCGTGCCTGGCTGTCCTGTAGCATTTTCTCTATGTCCCTTGAGTGCTTGTACTGACACCTTCAGGTGAGTTTTGATCCCTGAGAAAACCTGTTAGTGTTGCTAGTAATGTGGAATATGCAAGCACTCTTTTCCACCTGGGTGATGTTTTCTAATCTCTACTAGTTCAGGAACGGACTTATGTAAAGCTGGGAAAATACTCTTTATCCTTTGAAACAGTTAATAAAAAAAAAAATTATAATAATACTAATAATAAAGCCTCACTGTTTTGCGTCAGCAGGAGTCCTTCAAAATATATCTTGTATAGCACTTGCAGATCCCTTGTTCTGCTGTATGCTCAAACTGTTTTCAGTTTTGCTGAATGATCACACTGGTGCTTGGTATAGAACGGCAGAGTTGTTTATGGTTTGTTTTTTTTCTTTTTTAAAAGGCTTTCATTGCTGTTGCTCATCTGAATGATTAAGTCCTCTCTTTCGCTTGCTCTCTCTTCCACTTTTAGCTACCAGTTCTACTAAACTGGAAGACCTGAGCTATCTTGATGAACAGCGTAACACACCACTCCGCACCTCCATACGCATGCCGTGGCACAACACCGGAGGAAGGCCACCCTACGACAAAGGTACGCTCATTCCCCCTCTTCCAACCCCTCACCTCATCCATCCATCCATCCATCCATCTTCTACCGCTTACTCCTCCTTAAGGGTCGTGGGGAACCTG